>PVLD010002628.1:0-26631 GCA_004027595.1 Dinomys branickii | reverse complement strand
TTGTTATTTTCCCGACTAGTCTATGGCTCCGAGAAGACAAGCCTTTATCCGTACGTCTGTGGCATCCTCAGCATTGAAAACTGTGCCCAATCATGATAGACAGCCAGAGACCAAATGAGTCAGTGTGACTGCTACATGCTGAACAGCAGATTCTCAATGTTGTATTTTCTCAGAAAGGAGGGAAGAGTTAGGGACTAATGTGTAACCTGGTATAGTCCCTTTATCTGCATTTTCACATTAAATTCTAACTTAAAGATCACTGTGGAGTATCTTTTACCTCATTCTATGATTACCTCTTCAGAATCTACAGAACTTGAGCAAATTAAAGATATGTGCTTAGCAATTATTGCTAAGGATATAAGTCCTGTTTTTGAATTCCAAATTTGATAAATTTGTACATGACATGTATGTAAAATAATTTTTTTTCAAAAATTTAAAGAAACATGAAGGCTTTATCAAATTTTAGTGCAGAGGTGAATAGTGCAGTCTAAGTCTAAATCAGAAGCTATAATAAGAGAGAAATAATTTTTCTATCTTTTTGAGACAAGGTCTCACTATGCAGTTCAGGCTGGCTTTGAGCTCACTTTGTAGCCCAGGCTGGTCTCAAACCCACAATGATCCTCCTGCCTCAGCCTCCCAAGTGCTGGGATTACAGGCATGTGCTACCACACCTGATTCAAGAGAGAAATAATTAAATGAATGCTAACATAAGCAAAGACCCAAATAAGCAACTGAACCAATAGAACCAGACATTTCTCATCCCTCTCTGGCTCTCCCTGAATGTGTGTATCCTGTAAGATTCAGTATGTGGTTTGGGCATCATGGAGAACACATTCTGTTTGTTATGTTACTCAGCCTTAATTCTGTACCTCTCTAATGGCCTTCAATTAGAACTCCAGGCCTGACCTGAATGTCTATGAACATCCTCACTTTGGGTTCTTGACAGCATGTCCTTAAAATAAAGTCCACATTTCACTATATACCAACTCTCTCCTTGTCCTGAACTTTTTCCTCCAAAGCCATTAAAATCCAGGCACTAAGGGTTTGCCATATTTAAGTGCTTAACCACAATGTCATTAGGTCCTATCAATTCTTAAATCACATCTATAGCTTGTACGCATCAGTCTTTACTAGTTTCTCCGCCAATATCGTGATTCAAACCCATGCGGACTTGCATCTGTAGTATTATAATAGCTTCTTCATTGTTCTCTGGTTCTGGTGTCTCCTGATTTTAGATTCATCCACATCAGTGCCAAATTAATATTCCTTGACACTTCCTTAAAACGGCGGCCCCACAGCTGAAGGTTTGTACACGGTGGCTTGGAAGTAGCTCTCTGCAGTATGATCCCATGTGCACTTTCAGCCTTGCCTCTGCTATTCCTTAATGCTTTCCAGTTTAAGGAAGTTTTCCAAATACACTTCATTCATATTTTTGCCACCAGAACTTTCTCTGCACTCTGATTATTATTTTTCAAATACAGATACTTCTTCTCTTGATTTATTCAGGTCTCTCCAGGCTCAGCTTATGACCCACCTTTGGGAAACATTTTGGCTTGGGTTACTATATTGTTCAACCCCAGGACACACTATTAATACACTTGTGCTTCAGGAGACATATATTTTGCTCACTCTCTGACATGACCTTTTCCCCCATTTAGGTTTGAATTTTACATAATGTGTACTTGATGTCATTCTGAAGATTCTTCCATCATTTCAATGCTTGAATTGTACCGTGTCTTGAATACAATCTTTCCATTCCCCCATCTATTTTTGCATCCCTATCTGATCCTTTTCTTCTTGAATTTTTCCATTTCCACTTGTCCCTTCAGGGTTAGTGTATGTTTATGAAACAATTGCTGTGTCTTGGATTGCTTAAGACAATGGGTAGGCTGTGTTGTACAAATCAGATTTGGCCTTTGCTTTGGTGTTAAACAAAAGAATCACTTCCATCACTGTACCTTGGTACATATAATTCATGATTAATGTGCCAAGCCAGGGGTCCCGGATGCTGAACAGGGCTGTAACAGTGAGCTGGCAGTGTCCTGAAAGCTATAGGCTGGGTCTGAGCCATTTATTGCAGGAATGTCTGTCAGGGTCACCTCTAGCTTATTCATGATAACTGACCTCATATAAATGTTCCCATTTTTCCCTATGGCCTCATTCTATTTGAGCACAGAAAGAAGTATGGTTCTTTCATGCTTCATGTGAATCTACTTCTTCCTTGTATACACATGCAATAGGAATATAAATGTCCAACTGGTCTATTTTTATTTTACTTTTTTTGAATTACATACAGATACGTAAACTACTCAAAGACAGGAAGCATTCATTTTTACTTGCTTTACAAAATACATTTTTAAAGGGGTCATCAACTCCAGCCAATGATAATAGCTTCTATTTAAATTTGTGAACTGGCAAAGTCTAGTTTTCCTCACAAGGTAAGAAAGAAGGAAGAGAAAAGAAAGATTAAAAATTATAAGGTAAAATGTTATGTATGCTATGTGGTTTGACACATAATTGTAGCAGCTTTAAATGTCATTTTTAGGCATTCTTGACATTAATTTTGTGACTAGTTACCACACCTTAACATATCTAACTTTAAAGTAAGATGTGTTGTACATCGCAACCTTATCTTGTTGGTGGCTTGATGGTAATGTAAGTGTTAAGAAGGCTCCATACTCCTTTCATAAGTCATTACTTGGACTTTTGTAGGTGGTAGAGAGAAGAAAGTGTAAGGAGTAGTAAAGATTATGTTAATTTAAAGTACTTTTCATCATCAGTGTGCTGCTCATATCTAATCACAACATCCTGGAATGCTACTCCCTAAGTCTCAGTGCAGAGATCAATACATTTTGTACAAGTTTCAGTATGTTACATACTCACAGTGGACATTAAATCCATGGTCCTACACAACCATCTTACCTTTCTGTACACTGCCTGAGTCCATGTCCGGGTTCCTGGAGGGCATAACTGGCCACTGGATGTCACTCTTACTCTGTACCATTGGAACAGGACTGGCTTCCCAGAGGCATCATCAAAGAGCCATGGCTGGTCTGATGCGCTGTCTCTGAAGCACCAGCTGTGGTTGCCCCAGGTGTGTACCCAACCTAACAGAAACACAGAACTGCTTCTTCCCTAAGTGTGTTTGTTATTATGAACTGTCCATTCCTGTTTGCCGTCTCCCTTTTATCCACAAGAACAGGGATTTTATGCAGGCAAAGACTTAACCGTTTAAGTACAGAGTTGCCCTGGTTCTCCTCTATGAAGAGAAGAGGCTTTTGTACTGGCAGCCACAACAAAGTACCACAGAGCAGGTGGTTTAAGACACAGGAGTGAGTGATTTCACCTTTCTGCAGGTAAAAGTTCAAGACCTGGTGTCAGTGGGGTTGGTCCCTTCTGAGGCCACCACCTTCACTTCTATATGGCTGTCTCCTTCCTCTGCTTTACTAGATCTTCCCACCTGTATTCTCTACAGAAATAAAGCATACCCTAGTTATCTCACAATGTTGTGTTAATCTCTTTAAAGAACCTTTTGCAACATAAGATCACTCTAAGGATTACTGTGTCATAATATGAGCTGGGAGGGAGGGACATACAACTTGGTGCCCAACAGTTTCTTCCCCCAACTTGATTCTTGGGTTTCCTCTTGTGCTGCTGACAGTTAAACCCAATGGCACTTATAGAGGCTTCCAGAAGGCTGGTGTGTCTTCTAAGAAACTTAAAACAAAACAAACAAACAACAAGCAAGCAAATAAAACCCAACCATTTTCATGGATTTTGTGAATGTACAAACCAGGGAGGGCACTACTCATAAATCATGTCACATTGCTCTTCAACAGTGTCCCACCCCCTAGTACATAATCCGCTTTGTCCCCAACTACACTATTTTATGCATTACCTAAAAGCCAGAATCCAAGGCAAATTCTGCTCTTTATTGTTCCAGCAATTATTCAAAATATACAATAAGCAGTACAAAAACACCAGAGTTATGAACAAGAAAATGTGATACCACCTATGTCACTACCTAACAACATATTGTAAAATTAAACCAGTAATTTCCCTATTTTCTACCAACGTTGCAATAAAGTTGCAGACTGTGGGAGCTCGCCTTGAAAGCTGTGCAGTACTATCATCACTTATTTTGTGGTAGTGAGGACTGAACCTTGGGCCTTCACAATGAGTGTTATCCTTCGTCTTTTCATTTCTTGTGTTGAGGTAGGGTCTCCCACTAAAGCGACTAAATTGCTGGGCTTAAACGTGTTGCTTTCCTGGCTCAGCCTCCCAGAGGGCTGGGATTACAGATGTGCACTACCCTGCTCAGTTTCCTCATCCATTTTCAGGAGGACTGTTGGGAATGAATGGATGGACCCATTGGTTTATAGCTAAATTCCAGCTAGTTGCCCTTCCCATGTACTCTTACACATCTGTGCGTTAATCTCCACTCCAGCATTCATACAGCAACTCGATTGTATTTAGCCATTTCCTTCCCACTGGTTATAAGCCACTGTAGGAGGGATGCTAGGTGCCTAGGAGCAGCTTCGTTTCCTCACTGCGTACTCTCGCATGCATCCAGTGGAAGCTGGCTGTTCTTGCAGGTGCCTGACTGCCTTTCCTCACGCCATTCTGCAGCATCCTGCCCTCTCTGTTCTCCCCAGATACCTCCCATCCTCCATCACTGTACTCCTTGGGCTTTCACAGTGTGACTCCTCAGGGTACGGGATTGTTAATGGGCTTGGTATTTCTTTTCACCTCATTACTCACTTCTGCCCGGTGAGTAGTTTAAATCACGCAGAAGTGCTGGCCCGTTCCCACTGCCTTTGTATGTTCTAGAAACCACCAGGGCAGTTCTGCAGTCATGCCAATGCCTTGGAGATTTGGGGAAACCACCCAGCTAATTTGAGGTTGCTGAAATGTCTGCCTTCTCACTTCCTGTCCAGCCTGCCACTGTCAGTTTAGAGTAATTAGCTGGTAATTAGGACTCTGAATGGGAAAATTAATTTGGGGGACTGTAATCACCACCTTCCCTCCAAGAAATCTTCCCGTGTGTGAGTAAGCACTGAGAGAAATTCTGGGGTATCTGCTGGTGAAATGCAAAGCCGCAGTCCTGAGACAGAATGCTGCATTAATTAACTTATTATGAACCCAAAGCATGTTGTTATCAGAGAGACAAAATCGATTCCTTTAATGTGGCTTGGACAGTACCTGCCTGCCTTCTTTGCTTGCTTTGAATGCAATCCAGTTCAAGAACAAACACAAGGGGGAGGAGGGAAGCAGACATTTATTTGGAGTTTTCACATTGGATTTTTCCATGTAATTCTGTATTTTTGTGTTTCTAATACCGAACAAAAGGATTTGAGGATTCCTCTACTTTTTCCTTCAGTTCTGGAATTATTTAACACCACACCTGTATGAGCTTTGGGATGTTTTTTTTTTAACTTCTTCACCATTTCTTCTCCCAGGATGCTTCCTGACATAAGGAAACTCCTGTTCTTTCTGTTCTTTGCACCATCATGGATATGGAGATTATACATCTCCCAATTTTCAGAAAAAATATATAGGTATTCACTCATTATGAGATTCTTTTTTTTTCTTCCAAAGAACAATCTATGACTTGTTTTCCATTTCCCCTATTTGTGCTATGTCATACAAATACCTCTGATTTCTCCTCCGCTGTGGTGCACTTGAACATGTCCCAGACATTTACCATTCTAAGTTTCCAGGAGCCAGAATTAGGTAAGTGTCTGGAAGGCAGCCGTCCGTAAGGAGTCCTGTCTCCTCATTCTGATGCATGCTACAGCTTTCATTCTGTTCCTCATCTCCAGGATTATCATTCAAGAACCCATTGGGCTTCTTTCTCCCTCAAAAGTCACCAAGCAGCAAGCATTATCAGCTTGGCAGAATTTCCCAGGAGCCCTCATCGCTGGCATCTGATCTCAATGATCATTTCCTAGGAGGTCATTCTAATTTCCTACCTCAAATACTAATGTGTGACTCAGGGGACAACCATGTCCTTTCCTCTATGTCAAATCAGGTCTCTGCCTGAAATCTTTCACAGACTCCCTGTCCACAAGGGGGCTGATTTATATAAATGTTCTAAACTCTTCTCTAGTGGTTTGAATCACTTCAAATTTAAAACACAGACAACTATTTTCCTGTGCCCTCCAGGTTTTGATTTCAGTAAACTTCAAGGGATTTTAGGAACATAGTTTCTTTGGTAAACTAGAATGAGAAGATTAACTTCTGCAAAGAATACATGAAAGACCTTGTGTATATTAGTACCCAAGCATAAAAATAAAGACTATTTCAAAGTTAAAATAATGCCAAAACATTTATTCATACTAACTAAATAATGTATATTTAAAATATTTATTATTCTTTAACCAAGAAACTTTCAGAATCTCTTTTTAACTCTTCAACAAAATACCTTTGGATGTTTTCTTTATTTTAAATAGTATACACTGTGGGAGTCTCCTCCAGTGTGTTTGGCATTCTTGAATCAATGTTATAAGTCATTCTGGTTTTATTTTCCTTATATTCCAAGCCCTGGGCCCTATCTTTATGACTAAACTGTGTAATCATTTAAATTTGTCCCTTATGTGAAAGTCTAATTTTAAAAGCTTGTTTCTTTGTTTTCCTTTACTTTTACCCAGATCTCATTTTTACCAATTTTTCTTTGTGTACTATGTTTATTAACTTTCTTTTACTCTCTTCTGCATCTGTTATACCTCTTTTTTCCTTATACATAACCCAGAAGTTCCTTCTTTCTTTCTGAATATATCCAATATAATTAACTGAAAATATGTGAAACATGGCAGTTCTCAATTTTCCAAGCAGAGTCAGCTACAGTATCAATGAAAGGAACGGAAATTTGGGTAGAGTTACTCACTGAGCTTGTTCATTTTCTTTAAATTATAATTCTGCTCAGGAATTACATATAAGTTTATAAAATAGATACGATACTCATAACACCTAAAGTCTTGAGCTAATTGTATTTCTCAGATTTTATTGTACTGAACTGTCCCTTTTAAGAAAATTTTAAAGGCTTATCCCTGTGTCCAACCACAGACATGTTACTTAAATAGTTTTAGATTCAAGAATGAGTATTTTCCAATACACTATAACACTTAAGCCTCTTCAAAAGTGTGACACTCTCGGAGCTGACTGAGGTCAAGAGGGCGATGGAGGAAGATGATTAGAGCACGTTATGCGCATGTGCAGATGCTCCAGAATGGAACACATTCGTCTGGACTCCTAATATGCATGAATAAAATGTTGGAAAACGATGAATATTTTAAATAAGAATCCAAGGTTATTTTGACACAGCTTGACCTTGGATCACATTCTGATGCACAGCAACAAAGGCTTAGAGAAAAGCAATTAGCTGTGAATCTTCAGAGTATCTGCAATTTGTTTATACACGGAGAAGCCATAGCAAGGATTTGGTATCGATGTTTGCGCCGAGGTACACACCTTGGTTACATTAGAAAGCACACACTAGTTTCTCTTTCGTTCAATCCAGAAGCCAATGAAGAAAATGCTTTTCAGAGGGCTGATGAGAAATATTCCCTGTGAATCGCACCACGGTTGGTTCTTCCGGTGGCGGGCTACGAAGGCCAGCTCGGTGTGCAAAGAAGTCCTGAGCCCCTTTCCTGGCCTTTTCCCCTCCTAGACGGTGGCCTTGGATGAATACAAATCCTCTCAAGACTGTTTCCCCACTGAGTATAATATGGAATGGTGCCACTTACTTTGAAGGAGTGTTGCACACATCAAATGCAAATGTGCTAGAAGGCGGTGAGAACAGAAAAAAAATTAGGCAACGTTAATATTGTGGAGTTCGAAGCACTGAGATTAAGTATTAGGTGCTCTGACCTTCAGGAGCTGAGACTTTTGCTCTCCTCTCATACCTACAACCCACTCCCGATCTCTACATTGCAGCTTTTTAAGTTCAGAAACTGCGTTGTCTTTTCTGGAGCTCTCCGAAATACAGCAACCTACAGAGAACATTTGTTTAATGCATGTTTCAAGTCAACGGTGTTACAAGCATGTCTACACTGTAATAATGCCTTCTACTTTTTCATATTTTTAACTCCTTTCTCTAAATAAGAGAAAGAGTTACTATTAGTAAGAGTCTTTCATGGGCTTCTTCAGTAGCTGAAACATGGTAGAATGTAGAGTTTTGAAAGTCTCAGCCCTGGTCAAGACCTTGGACCTCGCTACTTCTTTTCTATCAATTTTTGTTAACTTTCAGCACTTCTGTAGACAATTTCAAACAAGTATTAATTGAAATCCAAAGTGTAAACATGTGCCTCAAAGTTTAAATTGTGTGTACATTAAGGAAATGAAGTGACTGAGTATCATACTTTTATTTGGAAAACCTACTGGAAAAATAAGCTTCTGTGGATGTTAATAAAAAAGCTGGATGTGTTTATATATGGGGATTGAAGTATAAAATTGAGATAGTACAAACTTTCTCTGGGAAATGAGTGCAATTACTTATACTACCCAACTGAGGTAGGTAAAAAAAAAAAAAAATTGAGGCTTTACTTAGCTTTTTCTTGTGACATGGAAGAAAAACCTCCCAGTAAATCAAATTTGCACAGTAAAAGAAGATCTGGAATTTTTAAAAGGAATAATATTTAAGCAGTGAACTATCTCATTAACAGTGCAGAGTTAAGAAGAATTCAGATAGAATAAGTAAAAAGAAAGAAAACAACTGGCAAGTGTGATGTAAAGATTAACACATTACAGTGAACCATAGGTATTTCGCTGCTATCAGATGAAAAAGGTGATTCACACCCAAACACCTCCATCGCTGATTGCTGAAACAACAGGAAAGAAGCAAGATTGTCCCCGATACAGCATGACAGCTCTGTGTTATGCGTCACTCATGTTGACAACTGACGCATAGGATCCGTGTCACAACTCATCACTGACTGTCTTGCAGATACAGGTTTTGGGAGTTTACAGCAAAAAAAGGTCTAAAACACACAGTGCAGCCTCATTTCATATGATGATGAGATGAGCTCTTATTTTTGGTGAAAGAGAAAACAATCACAGAAAAGAGTTACTGGTTTATGCTCACAACAATCTCTCCTTGCAAGATGCCTGTCACAGATCTGGCTTGTTGTGAATTGTAAATTCAACATCATAAAGCACAAACATTTTCTTTGCTCTTTTACTATTTTTTAAAATTCAATTGACCTTATATTTAAACACTGGGAGAACTCACATCAAATTATGATTTCTAGCTTCTCTTAAAAAAAGTCAGAGGGTATAGCAATTTGGTGTGAAAGTATAGCCTTTGACAGGAGTGTTGACCATGCCCCATGGAAGCCGCCTCTTCTCCTCCCCACTGCCTCTTCCTTCCTACACCCAGGCCTGGGCTTCCACCAACCCTTCTCGTTCTGGAGGACTGTGAGCTTCAGATCCCCTGTTAAATTATAAGTAGGGCTGTGTTGTGATTCTGTCTGAACTTTTACTGTGAAAATGATCAGTGAACCTATCATATTAATGGGACTCTAAAGTTTGTATGGGAGACAGAGGGCTCCTCCAGGGAAAACAGTGCTCCCTCTGTCAGACACACAGGTACACACACACACACACACACACACACACACACACACACCTCCAGTGCCACTCACCAGCTCAAGCAATCACCTCCTCAGATATGAAGTTGCCTTCTGACCACCATCATCCTGCCATTTCTCTGACTCACTCTCCTTACTTCATTTCACTGTTATTCTCCCTCTCCCTTCTTCACATGTCCCTTCTCTGTCTTTATCTCTCTGTCTGTCTTTCTGTCTCTCTACCTCTCCTCTCTCCCTGTTCCCCTTGCTTCTCTCTTTCCTCTCTGCCCCGCCATTACTAAACTTTTCCTGCTAACAAATCCCAAGGCTCTCCTGGAGCATCTCTGCTGCCTTGAAGCCTCTCCTCATTCCTACCTCTCCGCAGTCTCTTTGCTAGCTCTACTCCTAAATCTATCAAGGGGAAGCTTATGATTTGGTCTGCAGTCAGGCACCACTCAGGGCAGAAGTTTCTCTTGGCTGGATTTCGCACAGGAGACTGGCGAGGGACCACAATGTGGCTGTTGCTGGCTCAGCTACCAAGTTTTGGTCCCACTCGGAAGTGACTAAGATAAATAGCCCCAAAACTGCATCCAAAGGCCTTTTCTTTAGTGCGGAAGAGCAAGCATTTTGAAATGCAAACTAGTATGTGGACAGGGTCCTTAGGTTTTTCCAGTGGTTCAAAATGTGAAATTTCTATTCTGTTCCTAACTCTCTGCCACTGTGGTCTGAGCTACCCAGCAGAAGGAACTCAACAAAGAAGACACAAAACAAAAGACAAACCAGTGATATGCACCTGGGCACTCTAATATCTTTACAGTTGTTCTCTTATTCTTTTGTTATGAAATTTTGTTTTATTTTTTCATGAAATTTAAAAAAATATTAAAAGCCACTTGTAAGTCTGAGCCCAGCCTGGATAACTTAGAAAGATCCTGTCTCAGAATAAAAGATAAAAAATGGGCAGGGATGTAGCTCAGTGTGAAGATGCTGAGCTCAGTCTCCAGTGCCTCCAATCCCCAAGAAAAAGAACAAAGGCAAAATCCCACCTCCAGCAGTGCTGTATGGTTGTCAAGTGAAAAGGCTGACACATCCACAATGGCTTATGTTCAAGGTGTGTCTTTATGACTGGACATTTACTGCAACTGTAGCTTGTGCTTTTCCCTATAAACCAGAGAGCTCTTAAAAGCATTTGTTCCATAAAAGCAGGTATTTCCTTTATATGAACAAGTCACTAAAAATCTGAAAGGTCACAAAACTTTTCAGACTTATATTTCTACTCCTTTTTATTTGAAATACTGTATGGCAAGAATGGAGCAAAACCTTTGTCACATATTAGAATATGTGCAGCGATGAGTGCATTGAAAATTCCATTACCTTAAATCAGAACAAATAGGCAGATAGAAAAGAACTAGGACTCTGAGGCCAAGTGGGCTTCGTATGGATTATTTGCCTTGGACGTTCTATGGCAGAGAGGTCATAGGCAGCATGTGCAACTAGCATGTGCACTGGGCTGTGCCCAGTGCAGCTTCATCTAGAGGAAGAAGGCAAAAGAGAGCGGATGGCCCAGAGCTGTTCAGCATCAGAGCCAAACTCTGCCCTAACATGTTTTATTTGTATTCTAAGCTTCATCAAGAACTTGCAGAGTTTTATTCCTTTTAATTTCAAAGAAAATGATTAACAGGTAAAATTGCACCTATTCATCAGGGAAAATCATATTTACAATATATAGTATATAATGAACATATATATATATATTTCTATCTCCTAAACTGTTGTTTGATTGCCAAGCCCCTTAAGGCTGTATATAAGCAGTATATTTTAAAAAGGAATGAGACAAACAAACAAAGAACAACAAAACGAGCAGAAAAAGATTTTCTATTGAAAGTCCTCTCTGTTCTGCAGTTATTTTATTTACTTTAACTAGCACCTTAGAGACCATGAGACATGATGGGGGAAACTGAGCCTGGTGAATCCACGAAGCTTGCCACCTCCTTGAAACTCCTTTCTGGTTTGCCCTTGTTCTCCTGAACCATCAGATACAGAACAGAAAGATGGCAATGTGAGCTCAAAGAATAGAAAGAAGCCACAAAAAGAAAACCAGGAGCAAGCAAAGTGCGGGAGCAGCCCTGCCAAAATGCTTAATTGCCGCCACGGCCCAAACAGAAGCTGCTTCGGAGGAAGAAACCGCAATCACTGAACGCGATGTAATTAAGAGTGAAATTAGTGTACTACACTGCAATAAATTTGTATATTTTTGTGTAATACAATGAATAGATCACCCATAAAAGTTATGATTTTACTATGAAAATGAATCATTAAACAGCAGCTTACTGAGCGTGGCAAGCACAAGGCCCTGAGTTCAATCTCCAGTACCCCCCACCACACAGATAGTCCTGGTATTAATCACCTTCCAGGCACTGGGACAAATTACTAAAAGGAGTCTAAGTTTCATTTGGCTCATGGTTCTGGAAACTCAATCCATGGTCATCCAGCTGCAGTGCAGAAGTCTCCGGGTGAAACAGCATGGTGGAGAAATGCTGCTCAGCTCAGGAAGCCAGGAGACAGACTGAAGAGCAGAGCTAGGGCAGGCGAGCTAACCTGCGAAGAACAACTCCGGGAACACAGCCCCTGCAGCCAAGCCCCAGCTCCAAACAGCATATTTAGCTATAAACTCATCAGCACATGAACCCACTGGTGAGTTAGTGCACCCATGGTCCAATCACCTTCCCACAATGCCACCGCTGAATCGGTGATGCTTTTTGAGGACAGTCTAGATCTAAACTCTATAGTTTTGTAATGAATATGGGAATGCAAATGTCTCTTCAACATACTGATTTCACTTCCTTTGGATATAAATCCTTCCAGGCGTGGGATTGCTGGATCTTATGATATTTCTGTTTTTAATCTTTGAGGAACAGATTTCCATCATGGCTGTACTAATTTCTGCTCTCACCAGCAGTGTGTGTGTCCTTCCCTCCACATCCCCAGTAGCACGTGTTGTCTTTTGATTGTCCTGGGACTTTTATCTTCAAACACTGCTGAACCGAGGAAAACTGCCAGGTGTGATATGATTTAGCTTACCTAAAGTGGGTTCCATGTAGATGTTGAATGTAATTCCAGAAACTTAGAAAAAAATATTTTGTGTCTAAAGGAAATAGTACCAGTGTTACCAAATAATAACAATGCCAGAAAGGGGATGAAATATTTTAGAAACTGTAAGATATAGAGTTTGACTGAGTAGTTACACTTTCGTTCATGAACAGCTTAAAGTTAAGTCAAAAGTGTTACTAAAATTCATTTTACTTCAGTTTATCATTTCCTGGTGAGAACCTGAGATAGTTCTGTGGATAAAATGCCTTTTTAAAGCCATCCAGAACCCCTGTGATCTTGCTAGATGTCTCCCTTTTCACCTTGGTGTTCTTCTCTCACCTGGGTCAGTGTCTACACTGCTCCAGCCTTGGCCTTGAGCAACGGCATGGTGTTTGTGCCTCTCACTCTGTTCCTGAGGCCTTTTACCACCTGCGGTGCGCCCAACTATGCCCTCTGCCCCCACACACATATGTTAAATTTCTACTTTTTATTGCCTCAGAATGTGACTGTATTTGGAGATAGGGTCTTTCAAAAGTTTATTAATTTTAAATGAGGTCATGAAGGTGGGCTCTAATCCAACTAGTCTGGCATTTCTAAAGGAACATGAGATGAGAACACAGGCACATAGAGAAGGATGGCCATTTTAGGGCCCATACAGAAAATGGCGACCTGCAAGCCAAGGAGAGATGCCTGCAAAGAACCCAACCTTGACAACATCATGATTTCGGACTTTCAGCCTTCAAAATTGGAAGGAAATATATTTCTGTTACCTGAGCCATTTGGTATATTGTACATTGTTGTAGTGGCTCTCTAAACCAATACTCCACTTAATAATACTCATAAGCAACTGTCTCCTTTCTTCAAGAACATTCCAGATGATCCCTGCCTTCTGAGACTATCTCAACTGGTGTCTTCATAGTCAAATATTTCTAAATCCTGCACTCACCAAATAGAACTAAGTCTCAACTTCTTTGTACTGCAGAGCTTGGGTGTAGAATCACAAAAAAACAGACCCTACCCTCAACTCTACTGCCTACCATGTTTATTTTGGGAAATATCCACCCTACTACCCTTAATTTTCTTAACTCTAAACTTCAGATAATAAAACTTATCCTACAACATGAAACAATATTATGATCATTTGAGTTTTCATAAATATGTTTATTGACATTTTTCTTGACTGATGACATATTCCATTCTACATTATTTTTAATGGTCTAAGTATTTTCATTGCTCTGTATTGCAAGGTCCTGGGATACAGGACTTGTCCATATTCAGATTCTGCATAGGACAGCTCAAATACCTCTGATGGCACTCGCTTCTCAGTCACAAGATGATGGGCACAAATTAGTGAAATGACCAATTTGCCCCCTGTAATTGCATGTCCTTTGTGAAAGCATTTGTTGATGACCAGAGAAAAACATAAAAATGTGGTCAAATTTCTCATGACACATTTGCAGCATATAAATGGTGGGTTGGGGGTTGGGAGCCACAGTGAAAACAGAAAATGTATTCTTGGTAAGGGGTTAATCATGGGAGAAAGGGTTGCATTACCAGGTGGCTCCAGCTTTGATTGCAAACTCTGCTTTTCATTCTTACATGCTGGCTTTAAAATTGAACTACATTCTATTTCTTCATTACTTAGCTTTACTAATGGATCAAAGGAAATGAACACTATTATGTTTGAGACGAAAATAAGCAATTGTCATAAGTTAGTGTTTGTGCATGTGTGTGTGTTCGAACTCAGAAAGACAGATGTTTAAAGTCAGTAAGAAAAAAGCGTATCATGAAAAAATTAGCAATCTTCAAAAAACCAGTAATATGTTCATTGACTTGAAATTGTTTTTCATTTGAACACAGAAAACTACAAGGAAAGCCTGAAGTAGGAAAATGCATGGTGGCTATCTTCAAATCGTAAGATTTTTAAATTATGAAAGTGCCTGCTAAAAGCATTTGCTCTCCTAAGGTAAGCTGTAGTCTGAAATGCTTTCTGTTTTATCTCCTCTCAGTGTTTTCCAATGACCTTTTTTTCTTTGTTGTATTTGGTTGTTAAGGAACTCTTTAATATGATGAAGGAAAAAGCTGACTTGAAAGGCTATGTTTTTTCTACCAAGCAACAAACAAATCCCAGTCTCAACACATCTTTCACATTTTCCCCTGGAGTAATAATGAAAATAAAACATATTAAGGGTGTGTAGTGAACAATTTAATTCAACACAGGTGTTTTGCTCTTGTGGAGAATCAAAAATGAAGAGGTTAGGATTTAGACTTTAATAAATGATGCATACTCCAAAACTGCCCTGGGAAACTTGCTGGTTTTTGTCTGAGCCTTTGAAATAAAGAAGACCCTGTGAAGAATAGTTTGATGCTAAAGTATCCAGTTCCATTGATTCATACAGATTTGACCTTATTGACATTGTCACTCATATGAAGGTCAGTGCAGAAAATAATAGATGAGAAAAAACTAAACTGAATTCTTAATAGCACTATTCCACATCTCACACCTCTAGCTGTTTTATTTTTGTAAAGGGGGGGTGGGAGTCAGGCATATGGTTAAAATTGAATTTGTCCATAACCAATGAACAAATTCAGAACAGGCTAATCCAATTGACTGGGTTATGTACATCTTATCAGTTACCATTTTAAGTGTGTGGGAACATAGCTTGTTTCATCGTATTTAAGAGAAAACTATTCAGAAATGTGCTTACATGAGCAACTAAAATAATGCCACAAAGTAGAAAGGGTGTGTGTGTGTGTGTGTGTGTGTGTGTGTGTGTTAGAGTTATCTGGGTCGTAGTAACAAAGAAGAAAGCATCACCAGCGAATGACCTTAGGTTGGCATTTGCACAATTATGAGCAGACTATAATTTTAAAGCACTGTTCCTGTTTACAGTACTCTTCTGTTTAGGTGCACAACTCATTAGAGAACCAATCACTGGGCTTTGAGTGGATATGAAGCAATGGTTGTCTTGCACGTGTTTTGTAAACACAAAATAACTATTTGCTAAGTATGAGCAACTCCTTGTGAATTACTAGTGGAACCTGAGTGCACAGATTGGTTTGCATCAACTCAGATCTCAGTATTATTTGGCTAAACTCAAGTCCATTTGGGGAAGGAAGATTGGGGATATTCTTTCCCCTGTCTGATCTTTTTCATTTCAAATTCATGCTGTTCCCTCTGATATCCCTTTTGTCTCTCAAATCTGAAGTTTCATAGGATCTACAAGCTCAAAGGAGAGAGAAGTCACATCAATGCTTTCCTGCGACATTGATGTGCTATCTCAGAAGCTCCCTTCTGTCTTTGCAGACTCCACTGTTCTCCTGATAAGCAAAAGGTGCCCGCAAGCAGAGAAGGCAAAGACACTGCTGGATGATTACAGCTACAAAGATCACTCTGCAGAGTTTGGTACTGGGGAGAGATGGAAGGCAGAACAATATGGCTTTAGGTCAATTTGAACAATGTGTAACACTGTTAGAAATCCTACCCAGCTATTTGTGTGGAAATGAATAAATGTATAGTGTGCATGTATTACTCTGCGGCAGTCATTGCATGCTCTCACTGTGTGATTGAAGGACATTGATTCTGCCCCACTAGGAAGACCATTTCCTCCTGTTTTCCCAAAGTGAACCATCCTTAGGATGACTGGAAGACTAAACAAAGCAAAAGGATCAGCAAAGGGCAATGATATAACTAAACCCAAAAAACTCAGACCTTCATAAAAATGCTGAAAAATAAGTAACTCTAGATGAGGAAGATGCTTAAAAGTGGTTTTCAGGATGGTGAGTAGCAATTATTTTATGCAGATGACATGACAATATACACAGAAGGCTGCATATGGGTTTTATCTGACTTAGAGCTAGTGCTGGCAGGCGGATGGCCTTTCAAGTCAAGTTCATATAAAAGTAGCCTTTTATTTCAATGAACTAGTAATCTAGACTTTCCAGACACAAAGAATGTTTTGAATAAAGACCAGCTACTCCCAAAATTATTATGGGTTGAATATTTGCTTAAGTTTCCTTGAGGACTGCACTTCCCTTTACTATTTAAATGGGCTTCAGAGCAAGGCATCCTCAAGTGGTTCATACATCTAGGACTATTTCATCTCCCCCCTCCACTTTACAGGAAGATAAAATGTAAAATAGAATGATGCTAGTCTTCAAACATAACAGCTAAGTATATAATTGTATGTTTAATGATACATGTACATAATAGTAGAAGTAACAATGTATACTAAAATAATCATAAGTGCATCGAGGTGAAAGAGACTTATCCATCTGTGGTTTGCATCAGTCTGACAAGTTGATCCTTAGTTATCTAAGAGCGGCAACAGATCATAATGCTCCTTCTGATCATAATAAAATAAAACTTCACTCTGTACAATAGGTGTTTATTCTGCCTCTATTCTGTGAGTCTGTGCATTGGCATATTTCTTTCAAATAGATGGAAAGACAAAGTGATGCAGTGTAGCTCAGGGGTGTTGAATGTGCTTTTACCTCCTGGAGAGCTCTGGAGACAGAGTGAGTACTTCTGAAGGGCATCTTGTACCACTGTAGCCAAAAGACAGAACATCCTGAACCTTCAAAAATATTAACTCAATGATGAATCTACATGGAGGATGGACTGTTAAACTGTTGTAAAAAAATCCACTTTAATACTGTGGCATTCCCTTTGAAAGGAATTAAAAAATGGAAACCAGCAAGCTAGTGACCAAGTAAAGAACAGTTAGACAGATGGTGGCATTCACAGAGCACACACATGAAAGCCACCTCAAGTAACTTTTTGGAATTCTTTTATCATGGATAAGTGTGTGATTCTTTTTATCACATGAGTGGTGTCTGAACAGAACACAAAGTCTGAACAGAACATGAGGCTCCCATCTACAAGGAAAATTAAAGGGCTGTGTAGGTCCTTAAGATGAATCCTAGGAGCACCAGGTCATGTTTGTACAAATGATACCATAACATTCTTTAAATATTTATTGTGTGTATATTTAATGAAGGAATTGGTAAAGGAGATGAACAGTAACTAGTTCGGGCTTAAAGGCCCAGCAAGTCACTTTTGCAAGTAGTTAAGTTTTCTGCAATAATTAGAAAGTAGCAACAGAGTACACATACACAGATAAATGTGGCTGTGTTCCAATAGAATTTTATTTATAAACCTAAGACATTGTCTGGACTTGAGTCCAGGGTCATACCAAGATTATCCCTTGCAGATCTCTGCCTTAATGTATCTGAGGGAGGATATGGCAAGGTTCGGCTGTTTTTGAAAGCTCGCTCTGATTGACCTATTTAGAGGGGAAATTAGAAGGTGTGAGTGCACTTGAAAGAAAAGAACAGCTTAAGAACTAGCTTGTAACACCAGACCCAAGCAAGAATAGAAGATGGCTTTGACAGATCTCTGTTTAAGGAACTTGATACTAGTTGATGGATTCAAGTGGGAGAATATACAAAACTTGATAACAAATTGACTGCATGAGCTTGTAGATACATCCCAAATAACACCTAGACTTCTGGCATGAGGAACTGGGCAGATGTTGCTGAATTTGCTCACCCAGGAAGCCCGGAAGAAGGAAGTCAGCTTTGAGGGAGAACATGAATCAGGCTTAGATATATCATATTTTGGGTACTGTGAAACACTGATGTGGAACTTTTGAGTAAAAAGTGGAATTAGTGTATAAGTTTGGAGCTCAGAAGAGAAAGGTAAGCTAGAAATATAAACACAGAAGCCATTTGTACTTAGCTGAAAATTTTAGCCATAGTAATAGGTAAATAGGGTTAGAAAGAAGCTAGGATGGACCTCTAAGGAACAACAATATTGAAAGATTACTCATAAGAGGAATTAGCGAATGCCCAGGGAGGAGCATCAGAAAGGTGTGTAACCATGGAGATCCCTGAGGTGGTTCACATGGGGAATCTGGGACCAAGTCTGCTTACAAAGTCAGAAGCAATGAGCATCTGGCAACCTTCAATCCTTAGGAGTCTTCATAAGAATAACTGCCATGCAGTTTTGAGACTGGGCCGAGTAGATGAGCTATGTTCATTTACAAAGTAGATAAGAGTGAATGAACTAGAACAAGAAATATCTACAGCTGTCACAACGAAGAGGGATGGCAATGCACGCTGGAAGCATTTTGGAAACACGTCCATATGCAAATGAAAGTGCTATTGGCTCTTGGTTTACAGAAGTCACAGGTGCTGGGTCTCGCAGCTGGGGAGAGAGAAGCAGTTAGAAACAGTTCTTCTGCTTCCACAGCAAATTTTCAAGGCTCACAGGATATTCAAGTAGTGAGAGCCTTCCTTATGTACATCTGCACTTCACTCACAATTCCACCATCCACACACAAGCACACACAGACATGCATGCACTCTTGATGAGGGAGAGCATTAAAATTATCTAGACTTAAATTACGTGTGCATGTGTATACATACCCCCTTTGTGCATTTATACTAATATGTGCAATGTATACAGATTCTTATACAAATGCAACAATCATGTAAAGAAACACCTTGTTTTGTTTTATGCTAATATTACCAAAAATTGCTTAGTATTTAAGTAAACAATATCTTTCCTGGTGCTCCATTAGTGGTAGCTGGGTATCTGACACAGTACAACTGTTTCACTGTGCATCAAGGCTGATCTCCATCAATCTGCATTTGCAACTGTTGCATTTATAGAAACCCTATTTATAGGAGAAGCATATGCACTGGGTGTTGTATGGATATACTTGATAATGTATATATTAAAATACACATAATTTAAACTTCAGAAGAATCCTCAATATTTCCATTATATTATAGTAGTACATTACATTACCTAATTTTTATTTTTACCACAACAAAGCGAGCAATATTGTTTGCAATTTTCAAGTTAAGATAGGAAAGGGGCAGCTTCATGTATTTGTTGTGCAAGGGATTTGGAGTTTAATAATACTTAGAGCCACTGACCTATAAGAAGGCAAATTAACTCTTTCAGTGGTTGCCTTCTTAAGAAATATACCAAGAAAGGTCAACAAACATTTTTATCATTGTGAATCAGTATGTCTAAAACGTCATAGAACTTTCTATTAATAGTAGTTGATATTTTAAAAACTTAAGAACTTTAAAGCTTATTGACAACTATAATCTGGCCCAAAGGATTTGCAATTCACTTTAATTCCTCTGTTTCTGAGCTTCCTAGAAGTAAAAAAATACAAATATTTTATTCAGTGTCAGACACACAAATTTAGGAGTGAGCAAGAAGCCATGCAGGGTACTAGATGCACAGTCGTGCCTTGCTGCTGAGGGTTACAGACTTGTGTGCCAGCCGCAGTGTCCAGGCTCAAGCCTTTCTGCTTTCCAGATTATTTTCAATGAGCAGCCTTAACACAGAAATTCACAGAAAGCCAGGGAACAAGAGATAAAAATATTGATCATCTTATAGTCATTGGTGATCCACTCTGATGTTACAAATAGAGGTATTACAGAGGAGGGCAATCTATATACAACCCACATCAGATAGGATAAAAAGTTCCAAAATCTGATGGCCTCAATCTAACTCTAAGATTCCACTTAAGATAAATTTGAGTTTTTGAAAGTATGTATTATACATATACATGATATATAAATGTAATTTATATACAGTGAATATGGATGTACATAAATATATACACACATGCCTATGAATTTTAATAGTATACATTAAGATATAAGGTAATCTATAAAATATATACATATAAATGCATGTATCATGTGGGTACATAAATATATGCTCAAACATTAGAAAGGAATATATATATGTAATATGTTATATATTGTATATAGAATATATAACATATAGATATATTCTGAAAACTCTTTAAAATGAAATTTAATTCATATATCTTATATTTTACAAAACACATAACAATGTTTTCACAGGATATTAGAGCTCCTGGAATATCTCCCAAAACTTGTGAGAAAAATTCAAGCATAAACATCTTTTCAAATAAACATATGCCTGGATATACCTGGATATATCATGACACTTGCCATTTATAAGGTATTTTGTGCAATATCCATTTAATTCAATGCATGTACACACTGCACACACAGGTGCACATGTATTAAGCTCTAAATTATCCTTTTCTTTTCCAGTCAAAATGTCAACAAAAAGTAATTAAAGGGCAACTGGGCATCTGGGATTTATGAGGCAATCAAATATTTAATAAATACTAGGCAATGAAAATCATTTTATGCAAACTTTTTAAAAAATCTAGTTTAATAGTTTCATTTAGTTACAAAGATGCAATAATTTACAGCATTACTTCACAACACCTCAAAAATATTATTTCCTTTGTATATATCAAACTATTAAAAATGTAGCAGTCGGGATTCCTCTAACAATTACCGAATTATTGATTAAATTATTGAAATACAAGAGACCCAACAATGCTACCTTTGGGAAATGACTATTGTTTTTGAAAAAAATTCCTGGAGGTTCTATCATAGTGACAGATTTCTTCAAATTAAATATTACCACATTTAAAACTTATTAAGCTTGATCAAACCATTGCGGAGAATAAAGAATAATAATAATAATAAATTAGAAATGATACAGAGCTTCACTAGACAAGATGGTCAATCTTGCATTCTTACATCTGCTAATCTGAGCAAATTCATTGAAGATAACAATTTGTGATACAACCACTGTTACCGCTTATCATTTTGTTTTCAAACCCTGCACAATTTTTATTGTTTTGTTTTGTTTTGTTTATTTTTGTCTACGCTGTTATTTGTTATATTTTTATTCTCTTTAAAATAAAAAAAAACTTATTAAGTGATTCTTTTTGCTTCTCTGAAATAAAACCCATTTATAATTCTTCACGTAAACCTCTGTCCAGCTTAACACAGCTGACTAAATTCAGAAAGAAGAGAAAGCAAGATTACAAGAAGAAGGAAGGAAGGGTGTGGGAGAAAGGCCGGAGGAATGGAGGGGAGCAGAGCGAGCGCAGTAACCTCCTTCCCAGCTGTCTCAGGCAGCACAACACCCTTAGTGCACCCGTCACTGGCGCTCTACATCTCATTACGAGCCCCACCTGTTCCTAGCACACACGCACTGCTCACTGCCACTCCAGTTACTCAGGAGAGCTAAACTTCCCTAAATATCTTAACTTACTTTTTGAGTAAACCCATAAACTGATATATGCCCCTGGGCTGCTAATACCGCTGAACAGAATCTTTTGCTATTTGAGTAAAAAGTCAAGAGGCCGAGCAACCTCATAATATTATGCGTTTTTTAAAATTAAATAAAGAATATTCACATTAAATGTCCTCTGTGGGAGCTAAGAGGTATCAAAGCCACAGGACCCATATATTTTTACTACCTCCGATTAAGCAGTCCCCCCTCCTTGGTACTTACATGTACATTTTGCTGTGCTGAACTTGTAAAGTAAAGCATCATTTTTCTATTCTGGAGCTGTGCTGTGGGTAGGAACACCATTTAAGAGGAAAAAGGCATACTTATCCCATAACACTTGCAAACAAAGGAGTGAGGGGAAAGAAAACAGCTGGAAGTGCAGAGTTAAATGGGGTGTGATCTGGACGACGGTTACTTGCTGCCAAGTCAGAGAAATATTTCAATTATCTCTGAGCTTATAGTTTTATTTTTAATAACTTCCACAATAATATGTCACTGAAGTAAGAAAAATGCTGGCTTCCTAGGCCTGGTGCTGGGTGTTATCTGGAAATGATATTATTCTGTGTAATGCTGGTGTAGCCCAGGAGTAATGCGCACCTACGGCGGATGCTGAGTGAGCGACATAGTGCTGCAAGGAGAAGTAAGAGCGGGAGCTGCAAGTTATGACTAACGACTAACGAGCAAGAGACATGCGCAGTGTGGGTGGCCGCTCCTTCTGCCCCCTCCCCCCGGACTGTGCTTTCCATTTAAGTGTACACAATCTATTCATGGAGTTTGTGAAATAAGTTAACTAAAAAAATTTCCAAAACAAATAGCAAAGAGTGACTTATACCCCATGCAAGTGATAACTAAAGACGATTAAGCCATTTATTACACCTTGCATGCTGTCAATCTCCTAAACACCTCCCTGCCTTCGCTCCTGCTCAGCCCTACACCTGCGGCTGACCTTCTCCTTGTTTTCGTTCTTCCATCTTCCTCTCCTTCTGTGACTCTCTAGCCGGATCATTTCCAATGAATTGTCACTTAGAAAGGAAGTGCGGCATTAATCACTTTGATCTAATAGATATTTTAGTATCATTCTTAATTTTAAAATGCTGTCACTATTCCAAATCGAATAGAAACTAAAACAGACTTTGTTAACTGAAGTATGGCTTCTTCTATTTGACATCATCCTCTTTTGGGGTGAGTCTATACCAAACTCATTAATTGAGAGTATCTACTGAGAGTTTGGTGTTCTGGGAGATAAGAAATTGAGCTCACTTACTACTTCAGAATTTTTTCCAGGTAAATATTTTAAGTATAAAATTAATGCTATTTTCAATATCTGGATATTAAAAAGAAAAAGATCAATGTCATGGTAGTTTAAATACTTTATATCAATATTGAATATTAATTTATTTTGATTAGTGAATTGGCAATTTATTAAGGAAAATACATTCATAAAGTACCATAGTTTAGTGCATAACATAATTCACAATTTCTTTTCCTATATCTCATGAAAACATGTATTTGGGTTCCTGTGCATAATTCATGAATATTCTTCTCATCAATTCTCCTTCTACTCTCATTAGTTACTAAAATATAGACATGTGAGCACGTGTTTTACACCCTCCTGGAGTTCTTGACTTGGAGGATGGATCTGGTGCTATTTCACTTGAGTATATGCAGAGGAGCACACTACAAGTGTGTATTTTTTCACAATGCTGGCTTTTTTTTTTCACCTACTTTGTATGTTCTGGGGTGAAATAATATGTAAAGATTAATTTAAAAACTATACATGTTTGGGAAAACTCTTCATATATGAAAAAGATCTTGGAGTTCAGAAATTTAATTTTCGGAGAATGTAATTGAAAATCTTTAACTATGTGCCTTTTTACTAACGGACAATAACCACCATGGTAATCAGCAGCTTCCTGTCTTATTGACTTTTTCTTCGACTCTTATCACACTGCCTGCTTGAGCCAAGTGTAAGCTATGAAGAATATACCACATAATCTGAAAATATCTAGAGGCACAATAGGTAAATGAGACTTCATTTTTCTATCAGATGTTCAAAATACAGCAACCATGCTACCCATGTGCACAGAGGTTTCCAAGCAAATGAGGTACCCAAACTAACAGAGCTCCCTGGGTGGAGAGAGAGATGAGCAATAACCAGCTCATCCCACTGTGACCCTCTGGATCTAGGGGGAGAGATCTAGTCAAGGTCCACGACGTGCTGATGGAATTCAATGTAACAGAGCACAAAGAGTTCATCAGGAGTTGTATAGGAGCTCTAAGCTTGCAGTTCCTAAGGACTTTGTAAATGAATTCATGGATAGGTGGGTCATCGTGCTGAATGACAGCTGTCAATCCTAGACACCCTACTATACGTGAATTCATTTAGTTCTTGCAACAGCCCTACAAGGTTTTTTAGTGATTATCCACACCTTGTAGAGAAAATTTCCCAGTGACTCCAAGATCACATATCTAGAAAACTAGTAAGCTGGTAGAGATAAAAATTTAATCCACTGTGACCTTTTAACTACTTTAGATTGTCAACCTCTTAAAAACAGAACACACATGTTACTTTTTATTCCTGCAGTACTTACAGTAAGTGGTTTTTGGTCACTACACACACTTGTACTAAGACATAATTTCAAATATCCCACTTCATAATGAGCTCCTCAGTGTACCTGCATAGTATAAAGGCATAGCTCTCCTATAACCTACTTCAAGTGAGTAATACCATAATCCACAGTACTTGATGTTCATGGAATTAGAGGAAGGCTGCTTACTGAGCAATCTACATAAATGCCACACTGCTGTGGGGATGTCAGGAAGGTTAGAAACCTCCTACTCACCTGACACTAAAGCTGGATGACTCTGTGCCCCTCAGGCTCCCTCATCCTCCAGCCCACTCTCATCTTGGCGCTGCCCCATGTCTTCCTTGTTTTGCAGGCCTCCTCAGGCATTGATGTCCATAACCAGCGCTTAAGAGAACTTTTCCTTTAGGCTGTCTCACATTCCATTCCTACAGACAAGAATCTTATTTTTGTAGTTTGAAAAGTATTCTGCTCTTACAAATATTTCTAATCATCCTGGATTTTCAGAGACACTGCTCATTCTTATTTTTGTTGAGGAGAGGCTACAGGGCAAAATTGGAAAAGCATAAGGTCATGCATGATGTGGGCACAACAGTCGATCTTTATGAGATTAATTCATTATTTAAAACAACTGTTTTATTTTTTAGAGTAGTGTTTGATTCATGGCAAAGTGAAGAGGATGGTATGGCGATGGAGACTTCCCATGTGCCTCGTGCCCCTACACATGCACGGCCTCTACAATAAGCATCTCCCACCAGGGCCCACACTGGCACACCGTTATTACCCAGAGTCCATAGTTCGCATGAGGTTTCATTCTTGGCATTGTGTATTCTATAGTTTGAACAGGTGGGAAATGGGATGTGTCCCTATTATAATACCATGTAGCTATTGTCAGTGGCTTAAGTATCCTCTGAGCTTCATCAATTTATCTTTCTTTTCCAACAACCCTTGACAACCACTGATTTTGTGCATCCCATAGTTTTGCATTCTCCAAAATGTCATACAGCTGGAATCACACAGTCTGCAGCTTCTCACACTGGCTTCTTTCATGAGGAATATCCACTTGAAATTTAACACATCTTTCCACACCTTAATAACTAATTTTCCTTTAGCGATGAACAAAATTTCATTGTGTGGAAGTAACACATTTTGTCTATCCACATCCTTACTGAACAACATAGTAGCTGCTTCCATGTTTTGGCGAGCGTGTATGAAGCTTCTGTAAACATCTGTGTGCAGGTTTTTGTGCAAACATAAGCATTTAGGATACTTGGAGAGACACCAAGAACATGACTATTTGGTAGCCTAGGAAGACAGTGTTCAGTTTTCTAAGACACCACCGATCTATCTTCCAAGTGGCTGTAGAATTTTGAATCCTCAGTAGCAATGAATGGAAGCCCTAGTTCTGCACAAAATTACCAACCTTTGGTGTTGTCAGAGTCTAGATTTTGATCATTCGTACAGGTGTGTGTGGAAATCACACTGCTATTTTAGTGAAGTGCATTCTTGGCAACCTGCAAATGACAGGACTGGATTAACTACTTAAGTTTATCTTTTTAGTCTTAAATGTCAAACCAGAGATTTTGTTAGTGTTTGAATTATAGAGTGAAAAAAACCCAGTTACTTAATTTCCTAATTTGGAGAACAAAACACAAAAGGGCCCAGCAGAAACTGTCACCTCTGGTTCCAAAGGTTTTTTCATTCATCACTTATATGACTTATGCTAAGCCACTTCAACTGTGTCTAAAGTCCCCCACCTCCTGTAAGAGGGATTGAAAGACACTCTACTTTCCCCACTCTACTTTCCCGGTTGAGTTGATCTCAGGAAAACATTTTGAGGTATTTTAAGTTGTTTAAAGATGTACCAGGGTTAGAAACTTAAAATGTTACTCCAATAATCATCAGTTAATTGCCAAATGATCTGACCTTGAAGTATTTCTACTGTGAATGGGAATAATCTTAATCCAGGCACCACAGCGTCCCAAGCTGTTAGCAAATAAGATTCAGATTTATAAATGGAAATGGGAAAGACCAGGCAAGGAGCTCCGGGGAAGATGGCGACCAGGTGAGCAGCAAGGGAGCGAACCTCCTTAATAAACACCACCAGCTCGAGACAGACTTGGCGAGCGTGAATGCCGGGACCTCGGCTGGGAAGTTTAAACTGGGCGTATTTCTCTGAGATGCCGGGGGAGATGTGGTAGGGCGGACCAGGCTGCCGGGGCGAGACGTGGGAAAGCCC
>PVLD010002627.1:58557-160803 GCA_004027595.1 Dinomys branickii | reverse complement strand
TGTGTGTGTGTGTGTGTATGTGTGTGTGTGTGTGTGTGTGTGTGTATGAGTTCTAGACTCAATTTTGGCAAATAGGAAGCAAAGAGAACAACACGGATAGAATATAAGATGGAGAACAGAGATTTAAAACAAAAATCAATCACTTCCATATCTCTAATCTTTTCCAACCTACCGTCCGTGGAACAATACAACAAGCCAGAGCAAAAAGCAAAAGAAGAACTTGTGATGTGGTTGAAAGACTGTTTCCAAATTCCTACTGGATTGTATTTAGCTACAAATATGAACTGAAATGTTTCTTATTAACATGATATTCTCACTGATATGCCTTTTGTACCACTCAGAGATTTACAGAAGTTATAAACCTCTGATCAAATATGAAGTGCAGTGGCTTTAGAAAGTGAAGTAGTTTTCTATTGTTATCCTAGAATTCACTTTTTAACACATCAGTTATGATTAAAGACAATAATTCTCAGATCTTTTCTATGTAGACTGTATAGTTAAACTCACATTCAGTGGATCTAAGGGTCTGACATAAATGACTTTAATCAAAGGAAGGAAACCAAAGTATACTAAAAGTAATTCATGGAAAATTCCCTGTTATAATTTATCACTTCACCATTGTTTACTTAGTATCAGAGTAGATATCACGTGCATGGAAGTTATGGAAATGTTGGTGCTTCTTCCTTCTCCTTCAGAGAGTAGTTTGTGTCCACAGTTCCAGCAGCCTGTCTCTGAATCTACCATCATGTTCATGACAAAGGACAAATTGACCTCTTGTTCGTCTCAGGGATGCTAAGGCAGGCCCATTTTGTAAGACATGGGGCTCTGGAGGAGGCGCTTGCTGAAATATTTTCATCAGTTTCTTCTAACACTGTTGTCTGTATTTCATTTCCTCTGTCCTTTATTGAGATCAGACCTACTTACTGCATAGCAAATGGCTCTTTCAGACCTCTTTAACTACCTTCCCATTTGCTTCACTAATATTTTGAGCAACAAATCCTTTTCCTGTCTAATTCCATTTGGATGTAGCTTTTCAAAGGATTCTTATAGATCGTATACTTTGGTAAGATTTGTTTAAAGGAAGAGGTAACTTCAGCTTTCTGTTTTGAACAATGAATTTCACAAGATTTTCTCAGACTTTTTGGAAGTCCTTCCTGTTTCCAAGCAAACCTTATGTTCATATTCCCATGACTAGCTATATTATCATAAGCTAGAATTGTATTTGCCTGGGCTTCTTAAAGGCAAACAACTTGTATATTTGTTTGGCACAATGTCTGGTAAATAACAGAAACTCAGTAAATAGTTTTCAATGCATTCTACTACTGTGTGCTAATGTTCTCATCAGGAGATAAATGTCTCATAATATATGAGATATGCAGTATATTTTAAATTCCTTCTAAAGCTCTTATTTTCTGTCCAATACAGCATTAATTAAATATATAAAACAGAAAACACAAAACTGGACACAGTTCGAGATGTTGGGTGTATTCAGTAACTGTTTCACACAGGAAAATGGAATGCCAGAATTCATAGTACAGAAAAAGTTTATTTAAATACATAGGAGTGAAAAGGGAATAACGATGGAATTTCTGAATGACAGTAATAGAAGTGATGTTAAGCAATGGCATAAGAATTAAATTCTAGCTACTGGCCCGATGAAAGGGTGAAGTTCCATTGGGCGCAGAGCTGAGCATGTAAATGTGAGAAATATTCAGAAAGTTTATCGAAAAAATGAAGATCCGGATCTGATTTTTGGAAATCAGTTTACTGGAAACTTCTGGTAGAAGAGTAAGTTGGGAGGCAGAGGCTAGATCCGTATCCTAGAGACTGTGAGCCAGAGCTTCTGTGATCAAAAGATCCCAAGCCCGTGTTGCCATATCCAAGAGATCTGATGTAAGTTGTCTGACAAGGACTGGAGGACGTGAAATTATTTGGGTGGGAAAAAGATGTTGGGAAGAATTGGGTCCCAGTACAGGATGTCTGGGTATTGATTGGCTCACAAAAGCTCTCCTGTTGTCCTCGACAGACGGAGGAGCCCCACTGGTAGGTCTTTGGAGGGATGATTACATTGCTGGGGTAGACAGAATTGTAGGTGGAAAGTGAAGGCCGCAGGAACCCTCCAAGAGATGAGGAGGAGAAATTTCCAGAGCTGAAGTTGCAAGACATGTTGTCAGGACAGCTGAGTTCAGCTCGGGTACAGGAAGAAGTGTGCCAGTGGAACTGAGATCATTTGTGCTGGGCACTTATATACCTTAGAAACGGGTGTGATCACATATGGTCATCCTAATGAGAATATTTAACTAGGCTTCCGTAAAATAAAGGACATTAACCTTCAAAGACCTTTACTTTATGAATACGGACTTTTAATTGAAAGAATTTCATTAGTTTTCCAAAGCAATTGTTCATGGGGGAAAAATGCCTATTTCCATCATCTCCCTTGGCTAGAATGAAAACTGCCACAGTTGCATCTATTTTAGTGAAGTTTTATTCGCTCTGTCATTTAAGATATTAAATCAAATGGACAACACTTCGAGAATCCTGTTGTGCTTAAAGCTCTGATGTGCACTTTGCAGGAGACAATTACACTTATGCTAAGTTTAAGAACCCTACTGAGCACAAAAAATAAACTTTCCTTAGACTTTTTCTCCCGAATCTTGTGCATTTTATGAAAAAAACAACATCTTCCTCGACAGAAAAGCTAAACGAGCGGACAGAGAGTCTGGGTTTAGTTTTCTTGTGACACAAATAGCCCAGTTGCTTTCGGGTATGTGTTTAAGAGTGAATGACCCAAAGATTGAGGAATGAGCGCTTTGAAGATAACACTGAAACTCCCTTCTCTGAACTCCATTTCTTCCTTCTGTTCTTGTTTCCACGAGGGAGAACACAGTGTCTTGTGCATGTTAAGCGAGTGCTTTGTCTTGATGAAAATAATCACTGGATATAGCATACATGTACGGATAGAAATACAAAATAAAATAAAACAAAGTCCCCCAAATTGATTCTTAAAAATTGTCAACAGTAAGTTTAACATACTTGCTTAGCAAATACTCCCATTCCCATGAAGTTGTAGTAGTCTCTGTTGGAGTTGATATTATTGAGGATAAAATAATATGCACAGAAGTATGCACAGAAAGAGTGGAAGAATCAAGGATCTGAAAAATTCATAGTTACAAATGACAAATTAAAATGGGAATGAGAAAAGATATCAAAACAGATGGTAATATGAAATAAAAAATGAGTGCCTTTGGGATGCCTGAAGGGGCACATTTGTTACGTGATAAATGCACAAGCTTCACAAAAAACTACATGGTATGAAGACTTTGTGGGCTTACCTATAACATTTTTCTTAGCAAACTAAGCAACCGAAGTAGAGGTAATGTATAACTCTAAGAAATGGCTTAGAGACATTTGAGAATAGACAAAATTCTTAAACTCTTCATCTTCAAAACTGGCAAATTGCACAGTGAAAATGAGTCAAAATTCATTCTATGAAGAATTAAGACTATTAAGTAGCAGGTTTAAGGAATATCAAAAGCGATCTGCTTTGGTAGACAATCAGATTTCCATCCAGGGTACTGGGAATATTTGATGAGGATGACATAAATAGATCAGATTACATCAGTCATATACAAGAGTAGAAATCTGTGCCAAATTCACTTGCAAATTATTGATTTTATCAGCCTGAACATTTTGAGTTAACAAACTGTTCTGCAGTCATGTTTCATCTGTTGGGTAACACACTTCATCTTGTTTCTAAAATAAACAATTCTTGTTTATTAAGGCTCTTAATTATAAGTAGCTGGAAACATTGTAATGTTTCCAAATCTTCCTGTTTTGTTTCTCAATAAAATATTCAACATCAACCACCACATAAATATTTAATTGAGGTAAATTGAATTTTCTCGCTTGTTTCAATGTCATCTGTTCTTATGTAAAATATCTTGCTGGAAAAATAGTCCATGACATCAGATATGATGTAACCATGGACATTCTTTTCTCAAAAAGGAAAATGGGTGCTTTTGCATCTAAATACTTTTGCTCAGAGAAGAAAGAAGACACAAACAAATTTTCTATAACACAAGCAAATCAAACATTGCAGAGCCACAGAAGTGAAACCTCAATCTCCACTTTTCCTGTAGGCATCAGTCTTTATTCCCTTATTGCACAGAGCTGGAACCCAGGTGTTGAAATAATAAAACATATGATCCTTATTTTAGAAAATGTGTAATATTTATCAGAAATCCATGAAAACAACTTCTGTCAAAGTGATGTGTTGTTTCCTGAGGCAGAGGAACGATCTCCTTAAAATTCTTCCTTTGGCCCAACACTTCAAGGCATTTATGCTATTTTCTTTAGAAAAAGAATATCTTCCAAATTGTGGGAAATGTTTCTAGTGGAAAACACTATTTAAGGATAGAAATATATCGTGGATTTTTTCTACATGTTTTCTTCTCTTTCTCTTTTTCTTTTTTCTTCTTTTTTTTGGGGGGTCAATCTACTAGATGACTAATCTCTAGCATTTAAAAGTAGCAAAGAACAATTTATAGTATTTAGCTCACAGGACAGTAAAAACACAAAGAAAAGCTATGACTGGCCCTTAGAAACCCCATACAGTTTCAAATATCAGTATAAAAACAAGAGAATCCCTTAGTTAATTTTTCATAAATTCACTTATATTGTGGTCCAGTTAAAATAGAAATCCATATACAACTTGCATATCAGCACTGCTGTTTTCTGGGGACACTATTCATTTTACCACTTTGCAGCAAAAATTGGCTATGAATAGATCAGTCAACAACTTTGCTAGCCAGATGGCGACAATTTTGAGGCAGATTGTGAAACTGGTATCAATTATTTTTAATTAGGCAGCTTCCCTCGGCCCAAATAGTCTCTGCCTCCAAAGCAGTTCTCTGAGTGATCCAAAGGGCGCCCTCTGCTAAGGGAAGATGAATAATGGCTTTGAAGATCCAACACTATTACTTGAATTCCAAAGCCACGAACATTACCACGCTTTCTTGTAAAACCACAAAAACTACATATGGATGACTATAATGATCTATTCAGTTCAATGAGAAGCAGCTAGTAACTTGTTTTCATGGGCCATAGGGATGACACATCCAAGGGGAAGGGTATATAAATGCCCCAGCCCAAGGAGCACCATTCAAATTCAGAACATTGTGTTCTAGAGTCCTCTCTCCTGTCAACATGTCTTACGGCTGCTCCTCTGGAAGCTTCTCCTCCCGCTCCTTTGGGGGCTGCCTGCAGTACCCACGCTCCTCCTGTGGCTCCTCCTATCCTGGCAAGCTGGTCTACGGCGCTGAGCTTCAAACTCCCATCACCTACGAGCTGGACTCCCCTCTCTACAGCGGCTGTCAGGAGACCTTCTGTGAGCCCCGCAGCTGCCAGAGGTCCTGTGTGGTGTCCAGCCCCTGCCAGACGTCCTGTTACCGCCCGAAGATCTCCACCTTGGCCGATACCTGCCAGACAACTTTCTCAGGGTCTCTGGGCTTTGGGTCCAGGGGCTTCCAGTCTTTTGGCTGTGGCTTCCCATCACTGGGCTGTGGACCTACCAGCTTCCAATCTGTGGGCTACAGACCTAGCAGTTTCTCATCCCTAAATTGTGGGTCCAACTTCTACCGCCCAACCTACTTCTCTTCCAGAAACTTCCAGTCTACTTCTTTCCAACCTATCTGTGGCTCTGGCTTCTATTAACCATATATCTTAGGAATCAGAATTTTTGGCATAATACTAATTATCATAAGGTTAATTCTATCACCTGATCTCCTATCTTCATTAGCTAGATATTAGTCTTCTACTTTTACCCTCATGGATTTGGAGAGATTGGAATTCCAGGAATAGGAAAATACATTCATTGGAAAGAGAACAAAATTGTTATTCCATCCTTATATAACTATACAATAACTGAAGCAGACTTTATTTTTACTGTATCTTCAAATTATTTTCACTACCACATTTGTCTTAAGTTTTACAGTGAAAAATGTTATAAACTTAAATAAACTATTACCTGAGCTTTATATGTACTGTTTTTTTTTTCTGTTCTTAAAAACTGCTTCTAAGTATCTGCCTGAGATTTTTCTGTATCTTGCAATTATCATTAAAGAACCTAAAAAGAATGGATTCATCCTTTTTGATTGGAAAGAAATGTTTTTATCCTTTGTGTTAACTCCATGAATATCTTCACACAATAAAATAAGGAGCACACATTTTTAAGATAACAAATGAACTTAAAGTGATAGCTGTTTGTTACGCAGTTGGAAACATAAGGATTATAATGTATAAGAAACATGAAATTGACTGTAAGACATTATTTTTGAAGGAAGATTCCTCTTTTGACATGTACACAAAATTGGAGCTTGAAATACCCCATGGTAAGTTAGATATTAGTGAGTTAGACTTGGTGAAGAGTCCAGTTCCCATAGCCTTACTCTCAGGTAAAAATGGAAACCTCTGTATATTTATTAGCAAGCAGTTCAAACATTTTGAATATAATTGTTTTATAAACTTGATGACATCTAATTGCTTCTTGTTTTTTCATTGTTTATTTACCAGTACTTTCTTCAAAGACAAAAGAAGAGTTTTCAAAGCCAATATAAATATTCTCTTCTTGCAGGATTCAGCTAGATAGAAGTCAGGGATAGTGCTATTAAAGGCAGAGATGACTTACCTTCTTACTCACAGGATCGCAATATGTCTTGGTTTATTCTTTTTTGTTTTCAGCAAATAGACTCAGAGTTTTACTCTTTGGAAATAACCAGAACCGTATAGGTGATGATTGCTTCAGGGACCTCCACTGTGCTTTTACCATGCATTCATCTAGTGGTATAAAAGGAGCTTGTACAGTGAAAATATTTTTCTTTAAACCATTGTCAACATCTAAAGAAGATTAAACATCCCTTCCAATTGCCACTTTTCTTTCAACATGCAGAGAGATCACGTGTAAAACAAATTACATTCAACTACAAGGTATAGGAGAAGCTACACTTTAAACAAACGACCGTGAGGTTGTCCCTTTGATCTAGCCAGTAGTGCCAAGGCCCATACCAACCCCAGAAAGACATGGCACTCTCTCCTAAACCAACAGTGGGTGGCGGTAGCGGGAAATTTGAGACTCACTGTTTAGGTATATATGGAATATGGGCACCTAAGTGGTGAAAGTAGTGCTGCCTCAGACAATATGAAGGGTGACCTGAATGCTTTTGCTACGGTGGTTCAGGCATATACTGTATTGTTTAAATAATCCATTGTTTATTTTATTGTTTGATAGTAGTACTTCTTTTGTAAAAAATGATCCTTTTATAAACAATACCAAAAAAGAAGAGTTGAATTGATTGGAAAAAACAGTTGAATACCGCTCCTACTAAAGCAAGTCAACAAGTTGATGGCGAATACGTAATCCAGACAGCAATTCAATGGTGTTTATTTTTCACACAAGAGTATGTGATACCACTAGCCACATGAAAATGACTAATTTTACTGAGGACCTAGCAGTATCTACTTTAAGGAAAGGCCATGAAGAACTGCTTCCAAAGGTGATTACTTAGAACTGGCAGTTGCAAAAGGATGTAGTACGATGTTGCTGTGTCCCAAAAGTTTTCATTTAGGTGAAGGAATAGCTTTAAATTCTTTTCATTCATGTTAACTCCTAACTTTCCTTGGGTATGTGCCAAAAAAAACAAAGAAAGAGGAAGAAACAATAGTGCTGATATTCTATCAACAGAGAAAACCTTTCACTAAGGGTGAAATGAAGTTAGTTTTATATCAGAAATGTCAAGTGTTTCAACTATAAATTCAATTCTAATGATTTGATTTCCTTACCTGGTTCAAAGAAACCAAATAAAGCTACAGAAATCTGAGAATTTTTTGACAATGTTAAATGTATTTTTTTTATTGGTGGGGATATAGCTCAGCGGCACAAGCACCTACCTGACAAGCACAAGGTCCTGAGTTCGATTCCTGGTACTGAAAAAAAACACTTTTTTTCTTTCAGCTCAACAGTGAGCACACAAGTTTGTGTTGTCTCAGTAATAGGAGTCACAAATTTTGTTGAAGGATGACAGCATGAGAAAGACAATAAAGTAATAAAGGAAGAAATGCATTTGCAATTGGGTCAAATACGTAGCTCGCTACTCATTATCCAAGTAGCTTTCCATGTTCTACCAATTCATGTGAAAAGTATCATTTTAAAAATGTAAAATAAAAAAATTATAGGTATTTTAAATTATGCCATCAGTCCGGCATTGCTCCTCCTCAGCTTGTCAGTCAGAACTTTTACTTCGATCCATGTCCTTCTTACCTTTAGTCCCTCATCGTATTGATTTTTAAGTCCTTGGTGTTATTTGATATACCAAAGCGTATTTACAGAGGTTTCTTCTGTCATTTGTTTGAATTATATATTCTTTCACGGTAGGTCTTTTACTCACACCCTAGTCTACTTCTGCGCCTGACGTGGGGTTTCCCCAAAGGCTGTTCTACGATTTTGCTCTGCCTGGGCACACACTCCTTCTCACTCTCTAAAATGGGGTCCAGGTTAAGCGTTAGTGAGGTATCGCCAGAGCTTGGCAGTTTCACTAGTCTTATTTATATTTTCAATATGATTTTAAGAAGGGCAGAGCAGCTACCATCTACAGTAGTAACGTCAATAAGCTAACTGATAGTAATAATGATAATTTAAACTAATAATATAAAATTTGTCATGGCACATGGGTTCTCTGTTATTTGATGCAGTCGCTCACATAAATGTTTATGAAATAAATCATGTTAACTTCGTTGGAGCTCTTGCCCTGCACTAAATGTATTTTTATTTTTATTCTTCATTCTTATGTCACACATAAAAAATACATCAGGCTAATGAAGTACATATAATAACAATGACAATAATAATAATAATAATAATAATAATAATAATAATCAGGAGAAGCAATTTCCATAGCACCAGAACTAAAGAATAGCAGCTGTATATTCAAAGTAAATAAATAAAAAGTTCAGGAAAGACCAAGAAGACAAGATTCACACAGGGGTTAAAATCCTTCTAAGTCTTTCATTACTAAAATGTTTGGAAAATTTGCAGTCCTTTTTAAGCCTCCTTTTCCTCATTTCTGTAAATGTCCATAGTTTACAGTCTTTGCTTATTTCACGGGAATGGCTGAATGTTGAGTGAAAATTGTGTATTTTGTATGCTGCAAACCCAGGAAAACCTGTAGAAATTTTACATAGGCTTCAACCACTGATCTGTGAACAGCATTCCCCAAAGTACAGGTAGTAGCATTTTTTTGACTCTTGCCAGGGGTCACACTAGAAAAAAGAAGGGTCCTACTCTGATCCACTGTTACACAGTTATGAGGTTGCATAAAATTATGCTTCTTAGCTGCTGTTCAAACAGTGAAAGGTAGAAGCTAAGGAGGAAATGTTGCTGCTGATCAGATCCTAGGGTGGACAATCGCACATCATTCCGTATGCTCCCAAAATATCCAGCAAAGCTTCACCAAACTTGCGCTTGGAGAAGTGTCATGTGGTTATCCATACCTACCCCATAAAGCTAGCCAGTGCCATCTCAGATCATTGGGATTCTCTGTGCAGATGTTTGGAGAGAAAGTTTTTGGAGACCACAGCTGCAGGAGGCAGGGATTATGGGAATTATGTCAACCAAGAAAGAGTAAAGTCTCTACCCTTATTTTTCTCTAGATTGAAAAGCTACACGCTTCAAATACTAGATCTTTGTTAAGTATTTGTCTAAGTACTCAGTTCACGTTATATATTATACTTTATTGTCCATATTTCTAGTGTTTAATCCTTTTATTGTCTTTCTGTGTCAGAAATGTATGCTTTTAAGTCTCAGGTAATTTTCTGTTTGTTTTGTTTTGTTCATTTGTTTCTCATTTGGCTTTTTGAGACAGGGTCTCGCCATGCAGTTCAGGCTGGCCTTGAGCTCACTTTGTAGCCCAGGCTGATCCTCTGGACTCAGCCTCGCAAGTGCTGGGATTACAGGCGTGAGCCACTATGTTTCGCTAGTCTCAGGAAATTTTCATTGTTATTGTGATGAATGTACACATACAAGTGTTGGTTGTACAAGAAATTTGTACTGCCTGTAGAGAACATGCCGAACACTGACAGATATTTGCTCAAATCAAACACATTTTATGTTTCCAAAACCTAGTTACAGGTTCCCATTGATCTTGATTATGGCCAAGATAATAATAATGTGAACAACATATTTAGTTGCTAGATTGCATAATTTTATTAGGTCAAATTTTAACTTTCAGGCTTTTAGATGAAAATGAAAAGCTGTTGAGGAAAGAAGAAAAAGATAATGTAAGCGGTAGAAAGAAGAAACAGAGGCCATGTTGAGGGTAAAGTGTGAACTCAGCATTCATAGACTACAGGCACTTAACAAGTGAATCGATAGACGCCAGAACCACAGGTTGGTCTGTAACAAGGAAACTGGAAGGTTCTAGAAGCTAAGTAAGATGGACGACAGAACCCAGATCCATAACCAAGGGAAGGGAAGGCACAGACTCCATAACCCCAGGGTCTGAAGCCACTGGAACCGCAGCCTGAGGAGTAGCAGCTCCTTGACCCATAGCCCAGGGAGTGGCAGCTGCGGGACCCAAAGCCCAGAGATCCGGAGTAAGTCGTCCTGCAGGGGCTGCAGAAGGTGGAGAGCCTGGGGCGGTAGCAGGACGTCTGGCAGGGGCTGGACACCACACAGGACCTCTGGCAGCTGCGGGGCTCACAGAAGGTCTCCTGACAGCCGCTGTAGAGAGGGGAGTCCAGCTGGCAGTGGGTGGGAGCCTGGAGATCAGCGCTGCAGACCAGGTTGCTGGGGTAGGAGGAGCCACAGGAGGAGCGTGGGTACTGCAGGTAGCCCCCAAAGGAGCGGGAGGAGAAGGTTCCAGAGGAGCAGCCGTAGGCCATGTTGAGAGGAGGTGTGAGTTCAGCTGAGTGGAACTGAGAAGGCTGTGAGTTTTAATGTGACCTTCTAGACAGGAGCATTTATATACGCTGAGAATCAGGCGTAGTACCCAACAGGGTCATCCTCCACATATTCATACTCTGTTGTTTACAAATGCTTCACTCAGTCGTCGCTCCCTAATTGCAGTTGCATTTGAATAGTTTTCTGCATAGTATATTTATGGGTTCTATAAAACTATTGTTACCAAGAAATCCGGTGAACCCCTCCTATGTCAGAAATGCTATGACTATTTTATATTGTTGCCTATTTCATCATGGCAAGGGAAGTCTTTCCTAATTTGCTGTCTTATGTCTGCCTTGTTTCCTATGTATTCACATTTAGCTTTGCTGGTGGGATTTTTTCTGAAAACTCAAAAATAAGAGAGTATTAATTTTTGTGTTATAATTGATCAGTTTCTGCCTGCATGGGAGCTTTTATCAAAACAATCCACTTTGTCACCAGGCATTATCATTCTTTAAAACTACTTTATGGCAACCTAGTGTGGCAGTGGCATAGAAGTAATACACCAAGTACTACAGTTATGTAATGTGCCTCACAATCAACAAGACACCAAAACTAGAAAGAAGAAAAGAAAGTATGGGAGGGATGTCTGGAGACCCCAAAAGCTCTTATTGTACATATAAAGGAAAGGTAACCATGAAGGCCATAAGGGACACATTTCCTGAGAAATCGATCTGGGTTCACCCTTCCACAGTCAAAAGCTATTGCATGGAAAAGCAATTCAGTGACCAAAAAATGATAAAGCTCAGGAGTTTCAGACGCTTTCTCTGTCACTCTCTCTATTTTGTGCCAATGGCTCTGTAATTAAAACTTTGAAGACATTCTATTTTGGAATTCTCATTATACTTGTACCCCTTGAAGATGTGTCTAGCCTTTCATCGTGGGAGTTTCCAATGACTTTCTGCCAAAAGCCAGGTGCACTGGAACTTTCCTGCCTAAATGTGCATTTCTCTCCCTAAATGTGTAGTTTCTTTCCTTCTTCTAGTTTCCTTTGCAGAGTAGATGAATATTTCTCTGAATATTTTTCTATTTGCTCTCTTGAATCACCTCCTCATTTTTTCTTTTCTTTTTTCTCTGTTTAAGTGTGAGGTTTATTTTGGTTTTGTTTCTTGGTTCATTACTTTTATGGCGTGTTGGTTGATTGACCTCAGGACATTTACAGATTCAATGTTGAAGAGGAAGGTGGAAAAATTGATCATGTTATTAGAACATTATCAAATGCTTCCGTATTCACTTAGAAATAATTCTGAGATAAAATTTAACATTTGTATGGTATTTTCTATCAAAATCTAATCAAATAAGTACTTGAAAATGTCAAGTGCATGGCAATATTTAAAACATGTACAATGCTGACCTTCAAGAAGGAAGAACGACGAGGGAAGAAGTAAACATACCTATTTAAATAGCTATTGCATGACTGCTTTCCGTGTTTTAAGAATGAAGCTCCTGCCTCCTTATTTCATGCCGTAGTGAATAGGTTAATTCTACCTTCAATATGGTGCTATAGACACAATTCCTTCTCCAGTTTGGTTTCTGTTGTTTCAGACATAACTTGCTAGAAAAAATCTTGAAGACAAATATTTATGAGTTAAATGGAAAGACTGAGTTTGTAAGGCAATATCTAGTATTTTTTTTCTGTTCAGTTGCTCCATCCTTCTTTGCCAAGGACCCTTTTCCAAGCCAATTATGCTGAAGGGTTCTGATCTTTTCATTTTTATCTCCACATAAGTACGCTGTAGACAGAATGCTGTTAGGTGTTTGAGGTGTGTTTCCAGGAGAGCCCCACCTAAATTTGAACCTCACAATTTTTTATACCTACCTACTTCTCAGGGCCAGATTACGAGCTGTGGATCTTGTTTTTATCCATAACTTAGATTAGAACCTCTCAGGCTAATACTTAATATATGATTCTCATTCAACACTACATGTTAATAGTTATTAGCCAAAAGTTTTTTTTTAATTCTTTAACATTAACTTAGAGAGTTTTTGAGTTCCATACTCTCAAATATGCCAAGAATTTTTTCCTTAACTTTGTCATATGCAATACCGAAGTACATTTTTCCCAGTAATATAACTTTGCTATTTTCTCTAGGGGTCTTTTCCATTAAAATTTTATAAGGTGGGTAAATATTAAAGGTTCCCCAATAAGTATATTAATGAGATGTCCAAATATGGTTTGTTTCTATAAATTATTCAAAAACTTTTGAAAATCTAGATTCAAAAACAAGCTATTTACTTGGGAGGTGATGCCAACAAATACTTATAAAGAGGCAAAATATGCCAAGGAATGAAAAGAATCCAAGGCAGGAAGGATTGTTTAGCCAGTGACTACCATGGGCAACTGGAGGTCCATTCTAGTGCAGAACGCTTTACAGGGGCTCAGCAGCCACCATGCATTACAGAAGTGAAAACATCCATAGTTAGAAAGTTATAGCATCTCCCAGCAGTTAGTCTTTCCCATGTATGTATGACTACCCATGAGATAACGCAGGGTATTGACAGCTGCTACTGGGAGAATGCCACGTGGACCAACATATACAGGCAGAAGAATACAGATGGAAGGAAATCACATGATGTCTATAAGGATAAAATGAGATGGAGAAGCATAACCACGTAAAAACATGGGTGACAACCACACAGGGGCACAGTGCATAGATAAGATAAAACTGGCAGATAGGTTTAGAAAGACAAGCTGGATACCCATGACTACAGCATCTGAATTTGGTGAAGTTTAACATCTACTGTGATACATAAAAGCTATTGTAAAAGACATAAAAATGTTTGAACTCATGGAAGCTACTTATTGACTGGAGTCATTTGTATATATTCTAAAATTAGCAAATCTTTGAAAATCTATATAAGCTATCAATTATGTATTGCTTAAAATATTGAACCATTTCTTGTGATGCAAATAGGAAAGTTGTTGAAAACACATACAAATATGTATGCATATGTACATGCATGCATGTATATCAGTATGCAGCTCTCTATAAGCCTATATTTGTGTTTAACATGAATATGTGTATATGTGCATGTACACATACATAAAGACACATATATGCATGTAAACTCACCCATAGAGAAATAACAAAGCACCACAGCATTAGAGTTGAAATCTGGGCAGAAATGAAGTAACGAAATGAGCCCTCACCCTGAGCTGCAATTCCCTTAAAGTTATATGGTGATTTTGAAAATAGAAACAATTTTGAGAAACTCATAGGTCCAGAGGAACAAAATTACAAATCAGGGCCTATCAAAAGTTAGGCTCTGGCAAATATCCCAGACCTTAATGAGCCAATTTTTAGAAGTAAAACTGAATTTCTAATAGACAGCTTCTTGTAAGGACTAAATCTCAGGCTTAAATTACATCAGACCTTGATTGGATTAAATTGATCTAAGATACTGGTGCTTTTATTCTACCTGCCTGTCAGAAGCAAAGGTGTATTACCTATAGAGGAAGGTAAAAATCATATATGTAGATTTTTCATAGAACTAGTTACCATTCTCTCAAAATCATAGAAGAATATGTTAAGATGAGACTGACAGAGGGCACTAGAAAATGGATTCTGAATCACAGGAGCCATACAGTGCACGTGACAGTAATATACAGTCACATACTGCATGACAGTGCTTCAGCCAATGACAAATAGCATATCACGTAGTTTCATGTTAGTACTGCATACAGAGGTAGTCATATTTGATTGAGTATGTACAGCTTCTCATACCGGACAAGGATGTGATCAGTTAAGCCGGAATTTCCCTGAAAGTGTGCCCGCGGTTAAATGGCACGTGGCTGTACCTATCTGAGAAATTTGAAAGTAGGAATGAGAAACGTTTTATTTTCAGGAAATAATTACATTTAAACAATGAAAGGTAAACCTCAGAATTTTGGTTAAAACTGAAAACAACCCGATAGAACCCAGTCAACATTTTGAACCCCATAACAGGAACAAATTTGAAAACCTTGAAGGATGAGTTTTTCATAAAGCAGTCGACGAAGTGAAAGATGGACAGAAGGAAATTCTGAGATTAAAGCGCAAGGAGACAAAAAAATAGAGAGATAGTCCATAAAATACTATAAAAGACATTTGTAATCACTCAAAAAGCATATCTGACTCTAATTTGAATCTCAAAAAAGAAGGGGAATATGGGGCAGAAACATTTGAGAAGACGAAATTGAGAATCTACCAATGTTGAAGGACAACATTAACTCACATATGAAACGGTAATAAGATGATGTAGAACTATTTTAACTGAATGGTTGAGAGAACTTAGCACTAAACAGTCTTCTAAAACAAGTTTTCTGTAAAAGGTTCTTGCTATATTTTTGACCCCACCAGTATGGGGCAAAGGCCAATGAAGTCTCTTATAGCTTAAACTCAAAGAAGTGAATTTTCTAGGCTGCCATGCATAAGCATGATGATACAGTGGGGTCTCTAGCTTCACCTCTGATGCATTAAATCTAAAATCTATTTTTCCTCATCACACAAGTGCTTACCATTTTGATTCTCTTCATACGATCCAGAATTGCTTATGGAGGACAGTCTCTGTTTCATTCCTCACTCTCCCAGGGACCCTGTAGTTACTTAGGTTTCTCTGGGCCCTAAGCCTCAATATTAGTGAATTAATTTGACATCATATCTTCTGCTCTCTATTGGATGGGAAACATGCTTGGGTACTAGATGTAATCTGCACATAAGAATTTTGGAAAATGCGAAAGCATGGCAACAAGTAAATTTTATCTTCAGTAGGTTCTTCATTAATGTCGAAAGTATGCTTGAAAATCATTGGCAAAAAGAAAGATAAATTAATCTCCTTCCTCATCATTTATAAAAAACTACCTCCCTATAACATGCTGTGAGAAAACACATAAACATATGGTAAGAGGAAAAGCAGGGCTTTCTTGGAAATGATATGATAAGCATTAATGTAAAACGTCAGAGCATTTCCAACTGAGGCGTAATTCATTGGCTTTGACTATAACAACAAAATTATGGCCGCTATGAGTACAATATGTAGAAAACTATTCAAAAGCAATTACAGACATTACCGAGCTACACCTTTTTAAATGAGGGAGCATAAATATGAGAGGATGACCGCGCCTGTTCCTGAGAATATATAAACACTCTTCTCCAGAAGTCACATTAAACTCACAGCCTTCTCAGTTACTCAGCTGAACTCACACCTCCTCTCAACATGACCTACGGCTGCTCCTCTGGAACCTTCTCCTCCCGCTCCTTTGGGGGCTACCTGCAGTACCCACGCTCCTCCTGTGGCTCCTCCTACCCCAGCAACCTGGTCTACAGCGCTGATCTCCAGGCTCCCACCCACTGCCAGCTGGGCACCCCTCTCTACAGCGGCTGTCAGGAGACCTTCTGTGAGCCCCACAGCTGCCAGAGGTCCTGTGTGGTGTCCAGCCCCTGCCAGACGTCCTGCTACCGCCCCAGGCTCTCCACCTTCTGCAGCCCCTGCAGGACGACTTACTCCGGATCTCTGGGCTTTGGGTCCCGCAGCTGCCACTCCCTGGGCTATGGATCTAGAAGCTGCTATTCGCTGGGATATGGATCCAGTGGCTTCAGATCCCTGAATTATGGGATCCGTAGCTTTCCTCTCCTGAATTATGGATCCAGTCTCTGTAACCCAATCTGTTTTCCCGCTAGGAGTTTCCGTTCCTCTTGTTACGGGCCATTTTATAGATCTGCCTTTTACTGAATAATATGGTAACTCACTAAATTCATTTAGGAGATGTAGATTCTATGGTAGAATCATCTATGAATTTCATCCATTGAGAAGTATCCAAAAATTCTTCAAAATCTGCTTCTTTTTCCTTTCTAGCCCTTAAATACTACCTGACAAGTTAATTGTATAGAATATGAAATTAAATGAATTTCTCCTCCAAAACAGGAAATCAATAATTTTAATAAATTCTTCATTTTGCTCTTGAAATATGTTGTTAGCGTTGTTATTTAGTAGTAACATACTGATGGGGATTGGTTTTCTCAGTGCTTCCTGTCATGGTTTTGGAAATCACCAGATAGTTGTGCATGTACACTAAATTTGAATGGCTCTTAGGTATTTTACCCTCTTTCAGCAAGTTTCTCAAATTCCCATGGCTTCTAGTATAGTTTTTTTCTCAAGCAAAATCTAAAAAATATAAATATCTTTGTTTAATGAATATGACCTAGATGGAATCTATCTTACAGTTGAATAATGTAAGAATTTCAATTTGCATCATGGAATCTGTGCTTGAAAAATAACAAAACGGAGGATTAAGGTGTGGATGAACATTTTCAGAAAAGCGAGTCTTATGAGCTTTAAGGATTCACAGTGTAGAGCATCAGTTTTTTCTTTTTTTTAAAAAAAAAGCTGAATCACTGTCCTCCTATCAATATTTTCTTTTTTATTTTAAAGAGAATTTTTAAAAATAACAAAATAACAACAACAGAGACTAAAACTACACAGAATCAATAAAAACCATACAGGATTTCAAAACCAAATGATAGAAATTAACATTGGTTACTATATTACATGTTGTTATTTTGAAGGAATTTGCTCAGATTACCAGGTGTAAGAATGCAAGACTGATCAAACAATTAAAGAGAATAAAAAGTAATCATCTGTTCATATTGTTTCCTTTTGTACAAGAAGGAAGGCAACGAACTTAGAAAAACTCAGCTGAGCAAGAGTGAAATTGCACCTGGGTTTTTGCCAAGCTAAAAATAATTGAAAGCCTCAAAATTTTATTATCATCAAAAGCAACTGCATCCCTTTTATCCTGAATTAAAATTAGATAAGCTGTATTTATTAACTTTTTCTGCCTTTGATTTAAATTTTAGAAACAGATATTATCAATTCAAAAATATACTTTGTACTAAGATAGGATAATATTGAAGAAAGATATAATATTTATATAAAGCCAATGATGGTCCAATGTTTTCCTATCTTTCTTTCTTCAGATCTTCAATCACCCTCTGAAATCAGAAATAGAAAGCAAAATACTAGAACCTTCACAATCAAGTTAATCTTATAAGTATAGCATAGTCATCTCATGATGTTGTCTTCTTCATTTGTTAAGAAAATAATAAAATGTGAAATATAGAAAGACCCATGGACTTTGTTAAATTCTGTATATTTACTGTACAATGGTAGATATTTAAACAGAAGACTTATGTAGAATTTAAAATACTATGTATAACATTACTATAGATCCAGGAGAAATACTCCTTTGTCCAATTTATTTCACTGGTTCTATTTAACTAAATCTTGCCACTTATATCCACTCTTCTCTCATCTGAATTTTATTCATTTTCCCCTGCCTGTACCTTTTCTTCCTTTCTCTTCTTCTTCCACTATTATATTTAGGAAAGAGAAGTAACAGAGGAAAAATATACAGAAAAATAGAAGAATTGGGATAAATTAGTGATTACAATGTACATAGAAGTAAGTTCCTTTGCAATCTCAGTCCTTTGCATAGTTTACTGATTTCCAAAATTTAAATTTCTAAGTTCTGGGGCTGAGGATATAGCTCAGTGGAATAAGCGCTTGCCTAGCAAGCGCAGCGTCCTGAGTTCGATCCCCAGTACCACAAAAAATAAATAAATAAATAAATAAATTTCTAAGTTCTTTCCATGCCCATAATATTTACTCAAGATAAATTGTCAAGTTTCCTACTCCAAAACATAGGTAACAGAAAGGCCTCTGCAAGGAGCAACTGTAGCTTCTTGGCTAGGTCTTAGTCTTCTCTGTTATTGTCACCTTTATAAAGATTTTCGCTGGTACGTGCATGTAGTTCACATTGTTAACATTTCTTGTGATGAGATGTGCACGTTTTTCATCCTGTTATCTTCCATCTCTCCTCCTCCACTTATGCCTCCATCCCCTTCCCCTTTTGTACATATTTGCAGTAACTAATGCTGACATGCTCTGGGTGGAGTTGGTACATGTACCACATCATGCAGGGAGAGGGGAGACAGAAATGAGGGAGGAGAGCGAGGGACAGGGATGAAAAAAGAAACATTACTTAAAATTTTGAACTTTGATCTTTTCCCAATCTGGGGATATGTGGTATGATAATCTCTCTGGATTCTTTGACACAACAGTAAGTGTAAGAAATCCATATTAAACAGAGTTCTTGGTTGCTCAGCTAAAATATTTGATGGTAGAGTAGTTAGTGTATTTTTGACCTATAATGGTCTCAATTTACAAAGATTTTAGAGGAATGCAATTCCACTGCAAGTTAGAAAGCACATGCACTGCTTAGTTCTTTTCTTATTCCTGTAATAACAAACTCTGTTAAACTAAATGATTTAAGGCATACAGATTTATTAACTTGAAGTTTTGTAAGTCTAAATCTCTGGTAATACTAAATTTCCCAGCATGCAGATTTTATTCTCTCTGTATTCCAACCATTCAATACAGCACAGTAAATTGCAGTCTTCCAGTTTTCATCAAGTTAAGTCCCACTCTCCACAATTAACAGAGACCATATGGGTTCATCTGGATTGTATGTAGTTGTTTCCAGTGTTTTAGCATGCTCCTGCTGAATACACTGACAGCTGCCTAAAGCTGAAAGTTTCAAATTCAGAGGTTTGTATCCCAAGCATCTGCCACCCACATAATTACAATTTCAAAAAGTTGCTAATCATTTCTCATCTATTTGTAGCTCTGGTTTGCAACATTTGATGTAACCTTCCCCCATGCCCCAGGAAATTCTGTCATGACTTACTTCTATATGTTTAACTTCAATTATTTCCATGCATTAATGTTTATCTTATTAGTGATTAGAGAGACAAGATTTGTCTTTTCTGACTCCTTGCCCCATCAACATTTAGTTGTTGATGTCATGTGCCTTGACACCTACCCATTGCAAACATTTCCAGCATGGGTTGAACATCCCTTGTCTGAAAACTCAAAATTTGAATTACTCCAAATTTGGAAAAATTTCAAGTGCCAGAGTAACATTGAGTGATACACCCTACATCTGAATGTGTATAGTGGATTATAATAAAAATATCTCCATTAAAAAGTGTGAAACAAAATTTCCTTCAGGCTATGTGGGTAAAGTAAATACAAAACATAAATGAAGTTTTTGAATTTAAGTCCCGTTCCCCAAATAATCTTATTATGCTTATGCAAATATTTCAAACTTTGGAAAAAATGTACAATCTGATACATTTCTGATGCTGAATATATAGTTATTGAGGATTTACCATGAAGCATCATTTTTATTATGAAAATTCACCATTGGAAAAATTTTGAAAAAAGATTGTACTTGTTCATCCCTATATAGTGAACAGTGTTAAGAATTATGTACGCTCTATTCTAAGAAGGCTGAGGAGCTAATAAAGAAATCTTAAATAGACAATTATTTGTAGTAATGGTGAAAGAGAGGTGAGAAGTTCTTGGTGCTGAAATAACGTGTGTCAAAAGAACCTCATTAATCTTAGGACTCGGGAAAATTTTCCTGTAAGAATAACACTTGAAACAGGTTTAAAGAATAAATAGGAAGTGGAGAACAGGAGCCTGGAGAACTGTGATTAAGGCCAAAATCCTAAGACACGTCTTACAAAACTGAAAGGCATTCTGACCTGTCATGGACAGAAAAGGGAAAAATAATAACTTAAAATAACCCCAAGCAGCTATTTTGGAGCCCTTCACTGAAAATTTGTCTGAGGCTAATTCATGACTGTAGAATTTCTCCTAAAATCCATAGGAAGTTCATTTAGGGTTTTTAAGCAGAAAATGACATTTTCTGGTGTATTGGTGTTCAAAATAATTGAATTCAATTAATATGTATGTATAACAAACAAAAGATTTCATTAAAGAGTAAAATTAGGTGTTTTCAAAAGTATGAGCACATGTGTAATAATATTCTACCCAGATCTACATTTCCCCGCCCTAGGCCACTCCCTTGCTTCCTCTTTAAGTGATCTGTGTCTCCCGGTTACTATTACTATGAGGGTTTTTATCAGCATAGATTAATATTTTTCTAAAGAACAAAATCATACAGTATTTCTTTTGCAGGCGACCTTTTCACTCAACATGCTTTTGAAATCATATTGTTGACTGTTTCATTTTGCTTCTGTCTTTTGTTCCCTCTTCTCAATATGTCATAATGGATTTATTATTTCACCTATTGATGGGCGTTGCATTATCTCAAGTTTTTTAAATTGACCAGTAAAACTCTACTCAATATTGATCACTCCAGTCATGTTGTGGATATTTTTAGATTATTTTTTCTTGAAGTAGAACCTCTGAATGGAAATTCTGCGGAGGGAATAAGTGCTTACTTTCACTGTAAATTACCAACAGGTTGTTCTTAAATTAGCTTTGTAATGCTACTCTCACACCAGCAATGCCCTAGCGTTCTACCTTCATCAGTGTTGTGAATATTTGACAGTGTCATTTTTCTTTCTTCACGAGGTGGATGTTAACTGCTATCACCTGTGATTTTAAGTTCCATTTACTTGGTGAATAGCAATTTTCAGCATCTTTGCTTTTACTTCGTGGCTGTCCCCTCATGTCTTCTTTGGTGTAGTGTTTGTTTACTTTTCTAAGTAAGCCCAGTGTCCCAATAATGCCTCTTCATAACGTCCCACTTATTGCTTGCTCTTTTCATGGTCTTTATTTTAAAGAGAAAAAAGTAAAAATAACAATAAAACAGATTCAAAACAGGTTAGTAGGAGAGTTACGATAATGAATACATTGCGTATTGTTGTCTTCCTAGTAGTTATTCAGAGTATAAGATATAGGTATGATATCTTGTCCAAACAAAATTAGCAAAATCTTTCTTTTCAATGAACTAAGAGAAACTAGGTATACAACTATCTTAATTATCTTGTATATTAATGTATTTTTCCCTTTCTTTCTTTTACTGTTCCCGCATTATAATTTGTCTTTTCTTTTCACCAGTTCCTTCCCAATCCAAAATATCTATTGTACATTTCAGATCTTATTTACTTGTTCAGTTTCTCACACTAGAGGGGCAATACACTGTTTACCTATGTGGGTCTGAATTATTTCATTGATGAGTATGGTCTCTAGTTGCATCCATTTAGGCAAAATTTTTCATTTTGATGAAATCAAGTATATCAGTTATTTTTATTTACAGTGCTTTTTCATATTTTTGTGAAAGTTTTTCCTGACATCGGGTTGAAAATTCACTCTCTTATGTCTTTTTTTCTCCTGAAGATTTACAGTTTCAGCTTTCACATACAGAGCTATCACATTATGGAATCCAAGAGGTTCTACCCAAAAAGGAGATGAAGCTGTCAACTCATCCCATTGAAGAAATTTATTGACTCTTATCACACACAAAAAAAATACATAAAAGTATTTCAAGGTGCACCAGTGTGAGGCAGAGGCAGATTTACTCCTCCAAGTCAGAAAGCAAAAGAAAAGAGTGAGGGACCTTGGCTAGAGGAGCTGAAAGGGACAGGACAAGCAGTATAGAATAGGCTTTTATGGCTGCTGTGAACATTGGAGGTCATGAATCATATAGTGTACTCTTCTCATAAAACGAAATGGAGAACACCTACTTCAATATTCTTACTTGAACTGCTCAAGCCAATCAAGCTTGTTACACTCCTTCACTGCACACAGTTTGGAAATTACTTCTATTGGGAAGAATTTTTGAATTCTAGGATAGGGAAGGTCTTGAAAATGTTCTTATATGTTAAAGAACTGCTCATTCACCACCTAAATGACTGATCTAATTAAATAATTATTTGGTCAACTTCTATTAACCCTGCTAAGTGGGGAGTTCAGAAAAACACAAGTTTTAAAAAATTGCTTGTAAATCTTCCCGTAACAGAGTAACATATGAATGAATTTATTTTCCTGGAAAGATGTATTACAACATTTGCTCATCATGTATTCCCTAAGAATAGTGCTAGATGATTATTATTTCAGAAACTGACTCATATCAATAAGGTGTTTGACAGTGTGCTACTGAGGTGCGACTAATACAGAATGTGAGAGTTAAAGTTGGGAACAAAGCTGTTATCTGTAATCGCTTACGTGACAAGGGTACATAAAGAGAAACAGGTGACATCAACTGCATGCAGATGGCTCACAGTCTATTTCCTGGGAAATACTAATCCCTACAAGTTAGAACTGCACACTAGCCAGGAGCAAGATACATGGCAGTTCCTAGAAGTGACACTGCCTGGACCACAAGAGCTTGGGACCTGATCCTCTGGGGTCAAGATATACAGAGATTTTGGGTATAATAGAAATGACAGGACAGGCAGCAGGAGGGCTGGAATCTTGTAGGGGGAAGAAAAACTAGAAAAAGGGAATGAGAATCTGGCTTGAAGCAGGATTTCTTGAAGAAAAATAGAGATCCAGAAACATGGTTGCTAAGTTGCCAGAATATAGAGAAAACTGCTTGAATCTTGAAATCTCAAACTATTTTCCACTATTTAGCGGACTGAGATTACTATTGTCTACAGCAACTTTCGCTCAGAATTAGAGCAGTTTCTTTACCTACAATGGTGTAATTTTATATTTTGCTCTTTAGATCCTGAGATATATTATATTGAACTTCAGCGCCAATTGTGGTATTTGCATATATCAGTTGTCCATGCAGGTCTCATTATATAATTATATCATTGTTATTTAATCTGTTCCTCACTGGAATCTAAAAGTAAGTTTGCTTTCCTGACTAGGACATTGATAGGAGCTAGAAAACAACTTTCACATCCAAAATAAGCAGATAATTTGAATTATAAAAAAGTTACCACTTTTGACAAAAATTATTCCTCGATATTGACACTATTTTTGTCTATGTTCTGGATTTCTAAGAGGATTTTGGTTCACAGATAAGAATATTATAGGTGGATTGCAACACTTTTAAAATCCATAGAATTTTTTTTAAACATTCACAGGAGAACAAGCGACATTCCTGTTTCAATAATTTTTCAGGAGAAGCCAAATTGCATTTTCTGTACTTTCTGTCCTGATTGCAGCTGTTTCTATCTCTGGGAAAGCGGGGAGGATGTGGTCATTGTCTAAGCAATGCGGTGGTGATGACGGTGTTGACAACAGCAAGGAGAAGAAGAAAGAGAAAGGAGAAGAGGGAAGATAGAATCGCATGATATAAATGAAATGTGAATAAAAGAGAACCGAGGGACACAAAAAGGCCACCCTTGGCTCGCTGCACGATCCAACATGAATTCCTCTAGGGCCCAAGTCCCTCCTCTACTACAGCAAATTTCACTGGGTGTGATCTGCACATTCACCTATGTCTGTTGTGGTTGATATATGTAGAGAGAGTGGAAGGTATTCCACATTCCTGAAAAGAATGGCATTTTCATTGAGTCTAAGTGCGATTCCCTTTGTGTCTTCCTCTTTTATGTGTGAAAATACCATAGAAGAAACGAGTGGATTCCTCACAGGTCCGTTTGAGAGCATGAGGTGATACATAGAAGGTTTCTTAAAGATCGCTGAGCTCAACATGATATCATTTTGCTTGTAAATTTAGCTCATTTATAACAAGCCACAACTTTAGCAATTAATTATTTCCTGAAGTTCAACATCTGTAGGAGTTAAGAAGTAACTATAAAGAGAAAGTAACAGATACCTAATTTTTGGTAAGGTGCAGCTTAGCAGAAACATTGGCCGTGACAGAAACTCATCTCTACAGCTACATTGAACTTAAGTCCGGGGAAAGCACCAACATGAACCCACACCCTCTGCAGCCAAACTCTTCCCGCCTAGGCTACCTGATACTCTACACACACTTAGAGAAATGGATCAACATAGAAGTCAGCTAATGGCATATGGGATGTCAAACACCTTTGCAAAAAAAAACGGGGTGAGCTCAAGGCTAGTAGACAGTAGCTCACAAGATCCTTTCCTGAGTTGTACATACACTGACTCTCGCTGTACTTGTTCCTCTAAATATGAATCACACAGTAAAAACAAATCACTATCTTGCTTTGCATACTTCTAGTATGTGTGAAAATTCTAATTCCTTCTGTCTATCATCAATGACATGGTCATTGTTTATTAAATGAATTAACTGTTCTGGAATTTTTAGTTAGAAGGAACTGCAAAATCAAATTATGGGCCACTAGTAAATTATCTTGAAAAATGATTAAACTTTGAGTATATTAGTGGGCATACTTTAGCTTTTCATTGTTTCCGCTGAAAATCAGTTGTAATTCTTATTGCTGTTTGCTGATGTGTGTGATCAATTTTCTTCTAGCTATTTTTCTGATAGATTTATTTTAGTTTTCATCAATGGAGAATTATTTGCTGAGCTCAGATTTATTTTTGTTTATTTTTATTTAAGGTTCCTAGGATTCTTGAATCTGTGGAAAGGAGTTTTTCAGTTCTTTGTTGTTTTATTTTTGGAAAAGTTATATAACACTTTAAAAATTGTCTTTAGATTTTGTTCCTATCCCATTTTTTCTGAGGTTTTCAATTACATAATTTTTAGATTGTCTCATATTTTTCAAAAAGTCCCCAATCATTTTCCTATTTTTGTTTTAATCCTTCATAGCTTTTGTATTTTATGGTGAATTATTTTTAAATTCACTTTCAATTTGTTTTCCTTATTTATGTTTGATAAAATATTCTCTATGCTATCTGATAAATTTTAAGTTTTTATTTTTTGAATAATATATTCATTGGCTAACTTTTTTATTTCATTATCACCTAAAATTCCCTATATATTTATAAATTATATATATTTGATTAAATTATTCTCATTCACTATAATTTTTAAAAATATTTGTATACTATTTCTAATATTTACATTAAATGTAAATTTACATTTAATTATTTTCTTTTTGATTAGTGTAACATTTATGCACTTTTTCAAAATTTTTAAATTTTGCATTGTATTAGAGACACCATATAGTAAAGCCCATGTATTGTGGAATATAAATATGCATGTTTACATACACATATTCACATATTTATAAATGCTTAGAGATTTACATATGTAAATGTCTTGATTTATCATTTTTCCAGAGAGTGTAAGCCCTCATTTCCATAGTAGAAATATAAAGAACTTAGTAAGTTTCCTAACTACTTGATTAAAGCAATCCTTGCCTCCAACTTTGTTGGATTTAACTTCTAGTATGCCTAAATATCAATTTGATTTCACATTTGGTTTGCTTAAACACCTGGGAAATTTTATTACACTCCTTGATCTGCGTTCATTCCTATAATTTTTGTTGTTGCTGCTGTTTTCGTTCATGTTGTTATTTTGAAACAGGGTCCTGCTAAGTAGTTCAAGCTGCCTTTAACTACCAATTAACCCAGCCTGGTCTCAAACTCACAGTGATCCTCATGCCTCAGCATCCCAAGGGCTGGTATTACAGGTTCATGCACAGCGCATCATTATATTCTGTAGTTTAGCTGGAAGTAAAGTTTGTTTATTGTTTCAGAGCATTTTCCCTTTCCTTTTAAATCATTTGTGTTATATTCGTCCTACTTACTACATGTTACAGTTGTAACATTTTACATTCGTCTTTATATAATCTACTGCCCTGTCCAAATTTGAAACTTCTGTTTAGTTTCTAAAGAATAATAGCCACAATTACTTTTGCAAACCTTTATAATATGCACATCTCCTGTGTTCTGTTTATACTTTGTGTTTCTTTTTATTTGGTAGTATATTCACTTTGTAGAATTTGCAATTTAATTAATTACAGTAGATAATTTATGACTGAATGGTTCCATTTGCAGATAACGTTTTTATAGAGCAAACTAGGATAAGGTTATTAACACATATGTAATCAAGATTGATACAATGCAAAGATCAGTTCCTATGAAATATATTATGCATTTACTTACCTTTGAAATTCTAGTAGAAATGTCCCCAGTACTCTGTTTTGTAAAACTTTTATTTACCCATATGCTATATTAGAATTTAAATCTTCCTTCTTTGGGCCCAGTCAAACTGGGAAAATATTTCTGTCAAAAGAATTATACATAAAAACAAACAAGCAAACATTTGTGCATGGATCTCCTTCACATTCTTTGCTTGCAAGACATTTCTGCAAACGAGGCTAGAGCATTGCATCAGAGTATGTAGAGACTGGGGACTAAGACCTCTCAGCAGAAATGTGATGTCAGTGGCCTTTCTCAGGACCTCTGGTCTCTCCCTTCATGAAAGTTGTCAGAATCAACATGGAGTCACATTTTTCAAACCTTAGAAAAATCAGTGATTAAATAAACAATAAAACCCTGAGAGCCTAAGAAACAGGAGGTCGGGCACATATACCTGATAACAAGTATTATCACAAAATTCTTCCAGAATTATAAACTTGTGTATTAAGTAGAAAAGATTAACACAAAAATTATTTCCTGGGCCAGGGATGTAACCTAGTGGTAGAGGATTTCTCTAGCTTGCGTACAGACTTATTTTCACTCCTTGTACTGCAAAACGAACAAAAACAAAAAAACTTGTGCTAAGCTTTTGGCTTAATTTAATATTATTCTGAAGTCACCTTTGCACTGACCCTTTAATTAGTAAATATCATTTCAATATAACCTATGTAACTTTCCTCATTCTGTCTTTGAAAACTTTTCCTGGCCTTCCCCTCCTTAAATGTGCATGTAGTATGTTGTGACACACTCCTGTATTTGAATGTTGAATACCTCCAAAAACCCATGTGCGAAAGGCTTGGTTTGCAGTGCGATACTGTTGGGAAAAGGTGAAAACTTTAAGAGATAGGATCGAGTGGGAGGTCTGTGCATCCTTAGAGTTGTAACCTTGAAGGGAACATGAGATCGTGCCTTTCTCTTCACTCTTCCTTTTGTTTACTAGCGATGGGTTGAACAATGCGGTTCCAAAATGTGTTTCTCTCATAGGTACTGCCTTGCCAAACACCTGAAGAACGAAGGCAATGATCATGAGCTGGATCCTATATTTTTTATAGAAAAAAATAGTAATTGACACAGAATATTGGTACCAGGAGTGAGGTGGTTGTTATTACTATAAACTGATCATATGAAGGAGACTTTAAAATTGGTTTATATAAGCCATGTGGAAGAAATTTGGAGAAAAGGGTTGAAAAATCCCTCGAATGCTGTAAGCACTGTTTCAGGTGATTCTGGTGAGGTTTCAGAAGACAAAAACTGTAATACCAAAGTAGACAGCAAAAGGTGTGTTGATGAGGTTCCAGGTGGGAGTGTGTATTCTGTTTTAGGAACTAAAATCAAAATCCGTTATTTTTTACTGTAGCACAGATGTTGAGTGCATTTTTCCTATGTCCTTGCACTTTATGGGAGAGAAAGCTTTAAAGTGAAGGAGTTTCCACGGGATCACAGAATTCAGAATATGGCATGGTATTGCTAGATGTTTTTAGCCAAATTTATGATGAAATTCAGGAGCAAAGGGCAGCAGAGTGTACAGGCTTTGCAACTGGACCATAAGATGAGTGTATGTAAATATTCAACCAGGGAGGGTGCAGTGAATAGCACAGATTAAAAGAAGCAAAATGCAGTCCATAGTGGGTGGGGGAGGAATGAATGGAATGGAAATTATTTAAGGTTCAGATGTACTTTTTATTTGTTCATTTATTTCATTTTCCATTTTACTGATCTACTCACGTAAAACTAAGTCAGTCTTGTTCACTAAACCCCTCATGAATCTGTCAACCTTGTTATATTACATAGGCAGCACAGATATCATTTAAGTTGTTTGAAGAAATAAATTAATCCTGAAACTTTCATGCATACAAATATAAAACATGCTATAATTCAGGTACTCATTGCACAATTAAATTGTCCTAAGATGCATATTGAGATTATATTTAACTTGAAAAATCTAACTCAACACATTCTGGTTAATTACCTATAGAAGAATGTCATAAAATATTGGAGTGCCAAAATTAGTTTATTGCATTATAGTGAACTATTTATTCATTTTGGAAAAAAAAAACAAATTTGCATGAAACCCAACAACATCACTAAATTTGTGCTTATTGTTGAGTTCAGTCATCAAATAAGATTCAAGATTTAATCTGCTACCCTGTGGTAGATGGAAAGATAGTAAGAAATATGATCAAAGACTAAGGCTACAGACATCGCTGGAGATGAGAAATACAAATATCTTCACTTTTTGTGCCCATTTCCACATGTCTGTCAGTATGTGTCTGCGTGGAGGTTTGTTATCTCAGGACTGGGATATTCTCCCTTGCAGGGTCCTCACAAACTGATCAGGTTGATTTCCACTTCCCCTGTATCTAGAAATATCATTACTTGAAATCACACTTTCTTTCATGCTAAACAGATATCAAGGTGCAAAACATAAAACTTAGCCCACAGAGAGGACAATTTCCTTGCCATAGCTTCCTACAAACATTGACATAGCGAACCAATCCATCTGCGAACCATGCTTGGACTTTTGCTCCCCTCACTCATCATGTAGGACTCCCAATATGTCCACACAAGTAACCTCAGAGAGGAGGACATTATGTCATGGGGGTCTCGGCTCCTGTTCAGGTAGCCCACTTTCTTATTCTGTTTATGTTTGTTCTTGCATAAACTATTCCCCCCTTCCATAGAACTACTGTTCAATCTACATGACTTTATAACATATCAACTGGATATAGCTCATGGCAGTCAGTCGCTGATATATGCTCACTATATGTTCCTTGATCAAGTTTGGTCTTTCTCTACCAGGCCCTAGTAATATCCCAGGAAATTAAGTTACATTAATTCCCACTTCAGATGACAAGACCTGGTTCTATAATTTTATTGCTTACTTTATGATTCATTGACTGGGGCTTCTCATAATCTCTAGAGTACATTTGTTTTGTATCAGAGATGCACTCAATAACATAAATTCTTTCAGATTGTTCAGTTAAACCACAGAGATATTTTCCTCTGCACCTGCACGTGTAGAACATTTCCTTTCACCTGATCCTAACAAAAGCCATGCGTATACACCTCAGCATTATTACGATGTGGTGAACATGTTTATTCCAGTGCCCAGAAAAGTGTTTCAGGTCACCTGCTTCCTTACTTGTAGTTTAAGAGGTTTAATTCTTTATTATATATTTGTATATATGTAAGTTATATTAAGATAAATTAAATATTTCATGTGCAAGTACATATATATGTATATATTATTTACATAATTTTGATGAAAGCTTTATTTTGTAAAATATTTGGACAGATTTTTTTAAATGGAAAGAATGAGAAAACTATATAATAGCATCTGAGGAAGAGTAAGCGGATCCTAAGGTTGATTTAATCCCCCATCCAGGATCTCCACTGACGTGACAAGAAGCCATCTTCTACCTCTAAATGGATATTGGTTGCTCTTCTGTGCAAATTGTAACCTGATTTCTAGTAACTCACCAATTACGAGTATCTTTATATGTCTCTCCTTTCCCCTTTGTATTCTATTTTCTCAAAATTCTGCTTATTCTCTCTCGTACTACTGATGTCTTTTTATATCATTTCTCATCTCTTACAAAATCTTTGATCCTCGTTTCCTTATAGGGCTGGGGCCTACTGTGAACCCTGGATCCACCTGGAGTTTTAGTTTCCTTTTTTGTGAAGTAACTAATTCATAAATTGTGTGTTCTCAGGGTTCCCAGTGGCCTAAACATTGAGAAGATAAATAATTTGAACTTTGCCTTTCCTTTATGTGCAAAGATAGTAATGATGAACTAGACACTTTATCAATCTGCTGCCTATCTTAGCATTTTATTACTGTCTAGGGTGCTTGGTCTGTAAAATATCAGAACAACAGCATAAAATGTAAAGTCAAGGGATGTACAAGTGTATGTTGCAATAAGAATGAATCTATAACTCCTAACGAGATGAGAGACTTGCTTTTCATCCCAGGTTTAGTTTGAGTCTTAGATCCTAGAAGATGAAACCTCACATTGCATGAACCTAATTAAACCTCAGAAACGATAATTGCTTTCCTCCTTACACATATAAGGAAGTTAATGGTATATAAAAGTACTTGATGAGGTGAGGGAACGGGGATCTTTTATCTATCCAATATTGATTGAATCAAAGAAAACTTCTTAAGCTTTTGCGCAGTCTTTTCTATAGGGCCTATTTTTTTCCACTTGATTGTACTTTGCAAGTAAGTTTCTTTTTTTCTCAGCAAACACAAATGCCCATCTCCTTTCCAGGGAAAGCTCTATACTGTTCTCCTGATCATTATTTATACAAAGTCTATGCATGCAGTGTAAATATTGCAAAAAACAGAAGTTTTGTAGAAGGAACATGTTTAAAAGTTAACAGAAATTAATTCAAATTCAGTGTATCTAGCTTTAACAGTTGACTCTAAGAAGCATATCAGTTTCATTCCGAGCATTCTTATGCAAATAGAAGAAAAACTTACCTCGCCAAAACTAGCAAAGTATATTGGAAGATAGACTATATGAGTTTACTCAATAGTATCTATTTTGTGAATAAAACACATGAACAACAGTAACAAAATACATGAACAAGAATCACGTTGTTGGCTAACATTAGTTTACTTCATATTAATATGAATTCTATTAAATAATCAGGCAATTTATTTCCACTAATTCCATTATTCATTTAATATATTTATTCATTCAATTCACTATATATTCAAGAAAATATTTTGGTCATTAGAGCCTAAAGGAAAACTGAGGAGCATTTGCTCATAGACTAAAAGGAGAAAATTTACAGAAGACAATGTAGATAAGAGATACTTTGTTTAGAGACTGGACATATTGGACAGAAGAACTTGACTGTCAATAACTTGATTCATAGAAGCCAGACCCAAAGGTCTGTTTGTAACAAGAAGACTGGTGGGTTCTGGGGGGAAATTACCTTGGACCCTACAGGATGGATTCATAGCCCAGGTAACAGAAGCAAAACCCAGATAGCCTAGGGATCTAAAGCCAGAGGATCCATAACTAAATGAATAACAGCCTTGAGATCCATAGCCCAAGGAGTGGCAGCTTCTGGTCTCAGAGCCCAGAGATGTTAAATAAGTCATCTGACGGGGACTGCAGAACGTGGAGGCTCTGAAGTGGTATCAGGACATCTCGCAGGGGCTGGACACCACACAGGACCTCTGGCAGTTGGTAGGCTCACAGAAGGTCTCCTGCCAGGCACTGTAGAGAGAAGAGCCCAGCTGGCAGGTACTGGGTGAGCTGAGGTCAGTGCTTTAGAACAGGTTGCTGGGGTAGGAAGAGCCACAGGAGCCTGCATATTGCAGGTTGCTCCAAATGGAGAGGGAGGAAGAATTTCCAGAGCGGCAGTTGGCAGAAAATGTTAGTTCAGGTAGGTGCAAAAGAGATTCTAAGTTTAATGTTAACTTCCAGAAAAGTGCCTTATTATTCTCAGGAATGAGTGTGCCATTCCACTCCACACAGTCTGCTTTGCCACAGTTGGAATCCCTCAGGTCTGAAAGTGTAACTCGGTAATAGTTTTTGTGATGGCAGAAGAATAAGTATCTCCACCTCATATTTCATTGTGTTGTTATACCTCGTAGCCAAGGTGCTACCCCTGTGGCAGAAGGGCGATGACTGTATTCTTTTAATGCCATGCAGTAGTCAAGACCAGGAAAGTCCCTGCTGTTCCCCTTGGGCCAGGCTCATTGTGTATTTGCCTATATATTGGTGGGAGCATGCTTATCCCAGGGAGTAGAGATCAAGATGAAATCATCTTCTAACATTCATTGAATATAGACAATCCATTTGTCACTTGTTTTCCACCCCTAAGGTTATTTTCCACACATACATTACATTATGTCCTGCTTCTCAAATGTAGATCAAATACAGGGAATGAGAGACATGTTGGGTCAGAGAAGTATCTGACAAGTATTTCAAGGCAAATGAATAAAGACCTATTTGAAACAATGTCACAGTGGATTCTAAATTGTAATTAAGTAAAAAAAACATCAAATAATCAAATTCTTTTACAGCAAGAGGAGAAAAATAGTGAATATGTTTTTTTCTATTTCTGTATAATTCAAATAAAAATTGTCTCAGTGTCAATACAGTTTTTGGTCTTTCATATATATTTTGCCTCTGTTTTTCAACTGCATTTGCGTTTCAACCAGTGATTCTTCTATCCTGGAACAAATCCCACCAAAAGGTACCTTCTGGACATTGTAACCTGAAAATCCACTCACACATTTTCTTTTCACTATAAAAATCTAAATTTCCTTTCTTCACATATTTAAGATGATATTTCCATTGTAAAATATCCAAATATCCTCTTTGTATAGCATTGACAAAAACTAAAATATTCATTGAACCATTTCTCTAGTAAGGACAATAATTGCAAAGAAAACTGGAAGGAAAAGGAGGACTAAAATACAAATGAATTGTACCTAAGTAGTTATTATACACAACACTAATTAAATAATAAAAGGTTCTTCACATATAATTACAGGGTAAGCAGTAATAAATCAAGAATTCTTAAAATTTCTTAAGAATTTGTTGAAAATTAGAAGATGATTATAGAGTAAAAATACTTTATTAATTCATCTTATGAAGCTCCCCAAAAACTATGAAAAAAGAGAAAAACGAATACAGATATTATAATAATAATACATATGTAGAAATAACATACAAATAAAAGCCCAAATACAAGACTTCAAATTTTAGACTGGGCTAAAAATCAGAGCTACATTCTATTTAAAAGATTTCTTTTTAATTTTAAGAGAATAGTAAACTGAAAAAAAAAAGTCTTTATGCTTCACAAAACTCAGGCAAAGTTGCCTATACAATGATACATATAAACCAAGATATTTCTTCACAATCACTGTTCATTTTCCAGGATGGTACATTTGAATATCTTATTCATGTGGAGATTATCCTAAAGCCATACTTGCAAATGCAGTGGCCCCATGCCAGTTACTAAGATTAAATTAATTAAATTAAATTGAAAATCAAGTCCATCCTATTAGATCTGAGCACATTTCCATCATTGCAGGAGCTCTTCTACTAGACAGTGCTGTCTTAAAGATCACAGCTTGGGTTACCGATTTACAAATGTGGATTAGTATTTTTACCACTTGCTGCACAACGCATGAACTGAAATCCATGTGTAGTACTACTGTGGGGATTTTCGGTATTTTATTTTTGCATGCTATTGTATGTATGGAGATATATTTCTTTCCAAGTTTTAATAGGCAATATTCACTTAAGTTTACCCACTGTGTAACTTTTATTTACTACATGCCTTGTATCTCTGTTATATTATGAGAAATTTGTTTACACTTGGTTCAACTTCTATTCGATATTTTGCTTTTGCAAAGTTAGCTACAAATTCTCTAAGTATTTCATTGTCTAAAAATGCTTTCATTTTCTCTTAGATTTTAAAAGCAGCACCCACTAATCCTGCTGTTGTAGCTTGTGCCCCATCACGTTCTCTGCCGAACCTGACCCCTAGATTGGCTTGACTGGGCGCGAAGCTCAGTGCATCTGTTGCAGTCATATCCACCCATCTATTTTACACACTTCGTTCCTCCTCCCTCCCCCTAGTTCCTTCCCTCTTGTCGAACCGTCTGCCTTACACTTTGATATCATCTTTCATAGATTCTGCACATTAGAGAAAATACGTGATATTCCTCTTTTTTGTTCTAGCTTACTTTGCTAATATAATGATGATCAGATTCTGAAAATATAATGATGACCATTTCTGAAAATGATAAAATGTTGTTATTTATGGCTAAATTATATATGGGTACATACATACATGCATTCATATGTATGTAGGCATTCATATATATTAATGCATATATGTGTATATACTCATATATACAGACTATGAATATATGCATATATCTCTATGTGTGCATGTTCTTCAGTCTTTGATCTGTTGATGGGAATCTGGATTTGTTCTGTATCCTGCCTATTGTGAATTCTGCCACAATAAACATAGACATGCAAGTATCCCTATTATATGTCAACTTTAATTCTTTCAGGTACAAACCAAGGTTGGTATAGCTGGATCAAATTGTAACTCTCTCTTAAGTTTTTTTGTGTTGGTTTGTGCTTGTTATTTTGAGGAAACGCTATACTGATTTCCATAGTGGTGGTACTAATTCACCTTCCTCCCACCAGTGTTTAAAAATTCCTTTTTCCCCATAAGCTCACCAGCCTTTGCTTATTTGTTCTGTGTTCTTTATGAGAGCCATTTTGACTGGGGTGACATGGACTCTTGATATAGCTTTGACCAGATGATGACATATTTTCATGTGCTTACTGGTTATTTGATACCTGTTTTGTAAAGCAGCTGTTCAATCCATATGCCTATTTACTAGTTGGGATATCTGATTTTGTTGTGTGGTTTTTGGTTTCCTTTGTATATTCTAAGTATCCGTGCTGTGTCAGAAGATTAGCTGGTAATGATTTTCTCTCATTCTGCAGGCTGTCTCTTCACTGTTAGTTACTACCTTTACTGTAGTAATTTATAAATTTGACATGGTCCCATTGATTTTTGCTATCATTTCTTGTGGTGCTATAGTTCTGTTTAGGAAGTTCGTTTGTGCCTATGTCTTCAAGTGTTTTTTCTAGGTTTTCTCTTAGTAATTTCAAAGTTTGGGTCTTGTACATGTCTTTGATCTAATTTGAATTGATTTTTGTAGAAGATTAAAGATAGATGCTTTCAGCTCTTTACAGGTGGATATCCAGATTTCACAGCACGATCTGTTAAAAGAGGCTCTCTCTTCTAATATGTAATTAGGTACTTTTGTTGGCCCTGTTCTAAGAGTTTGTTTCTGTGTCCTTTATTCTGTTCCATTGGTCTCTGTATCTTTTCTCTTGGCCAGAATCATCCTGTCTTTTTTTTTCTATTATGATTTTGCTGTATAATTTGAAATCAAGTCCTGGGATACCTACAGCCTGGCTATTTTTGCTTAGGATTGCTTAGGCTATACTAGGTCTTTCTTGATTCCATGTGAGTTTTATGATTGTTTTTTCTGCTTCTATAAAGAATATCATTGAAATTGTGATGACGATTACATTGAATGTGTAGAAAACATGGTGATTTTGACCATTTTGATCCTTCAAAAATCTATGAACATGCACGGTATTTCCATTTTCTAATGGGCTTTTCCATTTTTTTTTAGTATTCCCAAGCTTTCTGTATGGAGGCCTTTCATCTCCTTGGTTAGATGGATCCCGGGATACTTTACTTTTTAAGATATTGAGAGTAGAACTGTTTTACTGATTTCTGTCTCAATAAGTCCATAAGTAGTGTGTGGAAAAATTAATGGATATTTAATGTTGCCTTTATAAAAATTCAGCTACTTCACTGAATTTATCATGTCTAAGTGTATTTCTTTGGTGTCTTCTAAGTGTAGGATCATGTCCTCTGCAGCTGAGACCACTGACATCAAGCGTGATTACTGTACTCATTATTTTTCTAGATCTGATTTCTAGTACTTTTTATGTTAGATGCTCCTGGCTAGATACATACTTTCCTTTGGGCTCCCTGGTGCTGATGGCCTCACTGTCTCTGTCTAAGATCCTCATATATTTTCTTCAGGTCTGGTTTAGTGGTCCTTTGTTCCTTTAATATTTCCTTGTTGTGGAAAGGCCTTACTTCTGTATCAGTTTTGATGGCTAATTTTCAGGCTAGAAAAATCTGAGTTGTAGTTTTCTTCTACGGTTCTAAAACTGCTCACAGCTCTCCTGACCTTTAAGGTTAGTGTTGGAAAATCCAGCTATCTTGATGCATTTCCCATTATAGGTTACTTTCTGCTTTCCTCTCATTGCTTTTTTTTTTTTTTTTTTGAGATAGGGGCTCACTGTATAGCCCAACCTAGGCTTGAACTTGCTTATGTAGCCCAGGCTGGCCATGAACTCATGGAAATCATTGTGCCTCAGCCTCCTGAGTGCTGGAGCTATAAACATGCACCACCGCATCTGGTTCTAATGCCTTTTATTATTCTTTGCTTTTATTAAACATTTGGCATTCTTATTATGATGTGTTAGTTTAGAGATATTTTTTCCTGGTTGTGGATATTTGGGGTTCTGTATGCCTCTTGTACTCGAATAATGAATTTTCCACTAGATTTGGAAAATTTTCTGCCATGATTTTAGTGAAAAAATTTTGCACATTAATTTCCATGCATTCTCCTAATTTTTCTTCATTCCCATAAGTCTGATATTTTATATTATCTAACCACAATTGGACCTAGCTGGCACAGTGTCACATCATGTTTAGGCTATCACTGAGTTTGTGATATACTGAGTACACCTACACTTCTATTTCTTGCACTCTTCTCAGATTGGCTATCTGTGATATTCATGTTTTCCACTAAATGTTTCATATCACCTGTCTCTGCTTGCTTTCTTTTCACACTTTCTAATTCTTTTCTGAAGTGGTCATTCATGTCATGTATTATCTTGTATAATTCAGTCAGTTCATTGTTTTGCTCTTTAAATTCATCAAGCATTTCAATGCTCAAACTTTTATCAGTACAATTATATCATCTCTGACCTCTTTAAACATCTCATGCAATTGCTCATATGTTTTTATTCTTTTATCTCTCCCAATATTTTGATCACTTGTTTTTTGTGTTCTTTGCTTATAGTTTGCTCTACTTCAGTATTTGTGAGACCAGCTTTTGGAGAGTTAGGGGCTTGTGAAGCAGCCCATTGCCTTGCTGTCTCACGTTTCCAGTGTTTTTGCCTTTGGTGTTGAAGATCCCTTAAGATGTAGAAACTCCGTTGCTGAAGTGGAGACCTCTTCAGGCCTATTCTACCTCCCTGTGATGTGTCTCTGTTTGCTGTGTTTTGGTATTTGTATTCCCCTTCAACCTATTTAGTGTAATATTTGGGTGGGTCTTAGTGTTCAGTCTTTTTCTGGGGCTTGATCCCCAGCATTTAGAGGGCAGAAAATGAACCACAGAAATGTTGACAAGACAAACCAGGTTTTCATACGATAAAGTCTAATTAAAAGCCACAGCTATGTCCCCATACACAATAAAAGTCAGCAAAAGAAATAGAATCAAAGACTACTCATTGTTGGCATACCAGAAGATTAAACAATTACAACTATGCCATCCTTAACAATAGGACAGAGATTTGGAATAAATGTAGACACAAACACAAACTAAATATTTCCATGCAATAAAAGCAACAACTACAGCACCATTAACAATACAAAATACGGGCTGGGGATCTAGCTCAGTGGCATAACCGCCTGCCTGGCAAGCGCAAGGTCCTGAGTTCAATCCCCTTACTGCAAAGAAAAAAAGGAAAATAATTCAGCAACCATAGCATAGAGTCAACCAGCTAAGCATTAATGAAGCTTAAAAGTAATAGTGAAAATGGATGGAATGAGACAAGAGAAAATGGAAGAAGTAAAATTGGAAAAAGAAGGAAAAGAGCAAGGAGTTAGAAGTGAGATAAATGGTCTGTTTAAAGAAGTCCACACAAATAGTTAAAAGCAACCTAAAATGTCGAATAAGTAAAAGGAATAAGAATAAAGAGCAAATGATAGAAAAATGAAACAGGGTTTGAATGAGTGGCTTCTATTCAGGGTCCGCAGTGTCCAAATGTGTCAGACCCGGAGGGGAGTAGTGAATCACAAGGGCGGCCATTTTGTTTTCAGGGTCATCTGTTGCTAAGATTTGCGAGGGCTGAAGCCTGCCCCATCCTTACCTCTGGGAGAAGTTAGTTGGCCTCATGGTGTCTGTTTTAGGGCTGTGTTGACTCCAGAAACTTAGTCTGTGCCCCTTCGTGCCCCAACTGACTGCTGGCTTTGACTAGCTTTAAGGTCTGCAAGCTTCTGTGTATGACTTATTTCCCATAGCTCAATGACCTGCAGTTTTATCTATGTCTTTTCAATATAAAGGTTTTATTTTTCAATGGCTTACTAATGTTCCAGCCACTAAGAGTGTGCAAAGAACCTGCAAATATTCCCTTTCATACACGTTCTCATCAGCACTTGTTATCCGTAATTATTTTACTTGTTATTAGTACACGTTTGTATTACCTAATGATTGTGGTCCTTTTGAGGAATCCGTGCACATACACGACACATCTTGATGCTTTTTCAACACCTCTTTTTCCTCTCCCTCCCCCTACCTCCATCTCTAGAATCCCTTCTCATTTGCAAAAGATCTATCTCTTTACATCCTTTCATCTAATTTTTTCTTGTTACTTATATTTTGGATTTCTTGTACCAGAGAAACCAAGTGCTATTTAAGCTTGTGTGTCTGATTTATTTCATTCAGCATTATGGTCTTGATGTCCATCCATTTTTCCCCAAAAGATTCACGTTTATTCTTCTTTGTGGCAGAGCAGTACTCAATTGTACATAAATACCATACTCTCTTTATCCACCCATGCATGCATGGGAATATAGGCATATAGGCTACTTCCAAGATTTAGCTATTGTGAACTGTGCTGCTATAAAGGTGGGTATGGATGGACCTCTGTACCATGGCATCATTTGCTCTTTCAGGAAGATACCTAGGAGAAGAACTACTTTGTCGAATGGAAGTTCTATTTTAAAAAAATTTTTTTTTCTTAGTACACATGTGAGTACATAAATAAAGCTGACGTTTTTGTTAGGGAGCTGGTGCATACACATAACACATCTTAATTCTTCATTTCTTTTCTCCCTTCCTTCCCTGCCATCTCTGTATGTTTTTTTTTTATATGTGTGTAGCATATAATATTTACATTCTTTGTGGGAATTTGATACATTTACATAGCATCGTAATTCCATTTACATCTTAATTCCATTTTTAATCCCTCTTCCTTTTCCTCCTCCTCACTACCCAATCCTTCTAGATGTATACAAGTTTTAATAATAGCTATTCATTTCATTTTGTTGTTCTCTGATCATTAGTGCTGTTGAGCTTCTTTTTGTTCTTGTTGTTGAAAACCCCCTAGCATGGTGAGGGATGGGTTTATTAAGTTTCAATAAACTTTCAAGTGTATACATTAATTAAAACATTTAACTTTTTCTTTATTTCTCTCTCTCTCTATATATATATATACATTTATTGCTTCTAAAAATTAAAATAATGTCATTGAAAAGCCAAGGTGAAATAACAACCTAGATCTGCAATGATGTTTCATTGCATTAACTTAAAAAAGTGAGCCATATTTAATGTGACTTCAAGAAAAACTACTTAAAATTAATATATTATTATTTTCTTTTTCTCCAAATCAATTTCTCTTTCATGTATAACCACAGTTTAGGAGGGTAGTTTTTGTCCTCTTTATTTATGGTAGAACTGTAGAGTCTATGTGGTCTATACTTTATACCATTTGGCACGGACATCAGGATGAAGTTTTAGGAAGAAAACAATCTAATTTCTTATTCTGAGATGTTAACTAATAAAATATTATTAGGTGAAATGATATACTTTAATTACTTGTCATTTGGAGAAGAACAATATCTGAGGCCTTCAAAGTTTAGTCCAATCCCTAACTTCATAGGATTTTAAAACATTTTCCACATTCATATTGATCAGTTATTGAAAATCTCTTTTACATTTCATAAACAATATCTTAATCAGTAAACAACTAGCAAAAACAGACATACTAAATATGGACTTTGGATTTATTGAAGTTTTACTTTTCATAAAATTTAAAAGAAAAATAATATAAATTCCGTCTCAATGCAGACTTTACACTTTGTCCTAAGTTAGTGTACTAATTGTAGAGTTTTTCAAATGAAAACTATCAAGTAACATTTTGAGGTAGAGACAGGGTGAAAAATTCGGAGGACAAAGAGGTGATCCTTGTACCTAGCAAAGACAATAAATATTAAGAATATGGGCACTCATGACATTAGTCAACAACACTATATATTTAGTAAGATGATCATTAGAACCCAGATTCAGAGCCAGCAATCAGTCTCTAACAGTGACAGAGGTATGTTCTAGAAGCCAAATTGAGTTCTACTACTCATTTGACACTACAGGGATGCCACAGATCAACTTTTGGGAATCTGATAGGTATGGGATCCACTACCTAAGAAGTACGGGTAAAGAAATCCATTGCCCATGGAGCAGAGGCCTGGAGATCCAAAGCCCTGAGATTCAGAGTAAGTTGTCTGGTAGGGGCCAAAAGTTGTAGGGTTCCCTTGGCAATAGCAGGACATCTGGCAAGGGCTGGACACCACATAGGACCTCTGCCATCGGGTGGGCTGACAGACATTTTCCCGACAGCCACTGTAGAGAGCAAAGCCCAGCTGGTAGGTGCTGGGAGACCAGAGGTTAATGCTGTAGCAAAAGTTGCTGGGATAGGAGGAGCCACAAGTGGAGGCTGGGCATTGCAGGTAGCCCAAAAAGGACCCAGAGGAGTTTCCAGAGCTGCAGCTGTAGGCCATGTTGGCAAGAGATGTGAATTCGGCTAAGTATAACTGAGAAGGTTCTGAGTTTACTGCTAGATTGGAACATTTATATAGTTTCAGTGATGGGTGTGGCCCCTTGCAGTGTCATGTTCTTGGTAGCTGGGCCCCCTCATTTGCATATGTGTAACTGTAATCTTTGTAATTATAGTTCTCTAACTCCCTTTATCTTACACTCACAGGGAAGTCATTTTATTTTTATAGCTCTGCATCAATGAAATTCATTCATGTTAAAAAATGCCATAAAACTGTTAATAAAACCTACTTCCTGGAAGCCAGAGAAGTCCCTCTTATTTACTCTGCCCAAGATTGCACATCTGCTCCTGTTTTGACTGAGGAGTTCTTTCTTCCTAGGTTTGGAATTACAAAGCAGTCTTATTTCTTTTGGTTAGAGACAGAGTGTTAGAAATCTAATCTCAGGGGCTGGGGATATAGCTCAGTGGAATAAGCACCTGCCTAGCAAGCGCAGGGTCCTGAGTTTGATCCCCAGTACCGCCAAAAAAAAAAAAAAAAAAAAAGAAATCTAATCTCAGTTAGGAATGATCTAAAGGTTGTCCCTTCAGCAATCATTGGTTCACACTCTCCCACAGAATGTTCCTTCTTTATGCACTATTTGCTATGCTTAGTATGTTACTACATTTATGGTCAGGAATCATGTTAAAGTAAGTCAAAGGAATTGAGAAATGATGGAACATGTGCATAACCCTGAACATATATGTAGAAAAAGTTCAGCATTTAGAAAAGTTGAAACAGAAACAAGAAGCCTACTTTAGACATATGTCAAAAGAGGTAGCAGCAGGCGTGACTGAGATGCAATAGGAAGAAGGTGACAATGAAAACAGGAGTTACAGCATTGTGAGGATTGTCTTCCACACACAAATCGCCATGGAAACATTCCTCTTAACCCAGTCACATCCAAATTACTTAGAAGTTGACATAATTCATAGCTTCTTTGTTGTATAATTTTATTTGTACATGTTCCTGGTATCAATCTCTTTCTCTCTTTGCCTCTCTTTCTCTTTGTCTGTTTGTCTGTCTCTGTCTCTGTCTCTGTCTCTGTCTCTCGTTGCGGCATAAATCAGAAATTGGGTCAAACTCTGCAGGGGATCCAAAAACTCATTCAGAACAAATGGAGTTTTAATTAATTTTAATTTAGGATAAATTTAGACCGGTCATTGCCCCCATTCCCAACCAGAGAATGTGGCACTTAACTGCCTTTGTTCTCACCTTATATACATTTTTGGTTTCCATGGTAATAGATTGGAATGTCTAGGCCTGGCCATAGTTGTTTACCTTGTACCATGTGACCAGGTCAGGCTCTGGCCGTAATTATATATATATATATATATATATATATATATATATACTTTAACAATTCAGGCAAGGAGAAGAATTCCAGGACAAAGTCAGAACTGCAAAGTTAACCCTTTACAACTCCTCCAGGATGTTTCTCAAGACACATTTTGAGGCTTGTCTATCGTAAAATGTTGTGCTACAAGTCAGCGCCCATTACACTCTCTCTCTGTCTCTGTCTCACACACACACACATCTAAACACCATTATAAAATTTGACGCCCTGAACGCCTTTCCATGGTCATGCCAGTTTGATTCTTTATCTTCCTTCTCATGGTACATAATTCTGCCCCAGCTTTCTTACCACAGGCGTGCCCAGATTTTATGGACCTGGAAAAGTATAATCCTGGGAGCTCTCATTATGAAAAATGTTGTAATATTTTATATACATAATAATAAGCAAACAAAAACTTCCAAAGTTGAAAAAAATAACATTAGAAAATCAAGAAAGCAATATGTCATCACCGCCTATAGTCTTTCATTATATTTATGGCGGCATGATGTTTACTCACCTCTGCATATGACAGTGTATTTGTTGGCATGATTTTGTGTAGTATGAATAGAAATATGATTAATTTGTTTCTCTAGGCAGTGTGTATAAAAATATGTAAATGATTGTTGATGGCTCAGAACAGCTTATTCGAACATCTACATTTCATATTAGGAACTGTACATCTGTAGCACCCTCTGCCACCCTCAGTGCTTCCAGCCTGGGGATATTTATGCCCCTCTCATCCCAATGTCCCTCATTTACCTCCCCACCCATCTGCAGGCTATGAGGGTTATTTATGTAAGAATTACCTGTAAATAGCTCTAGGCCTTGGGTTTTAGAGGCTGTGGGAGTTGCTTCTGATAAAGTAAAACCACTATTAAAACAGGTAAAATCAGAATCAGGAGACAGCTCCTGCCTAGTGGTCAGAGATAAACACTGTCACAAAGAATTTCTAAAAGCCTTGTGGGAGATTCTTCCCCCTTCTATATGCATTCCATACTGTGTATGCCTCACTTGTAAACATGCACAGATTTCTGTAACCAAGTTTATCCTTGATATTCTGTGAGACCACAACAATTCAGCTAAGATGCTTGAACCACAACACTTGCTCAGAAACGGGACCTGCACCAGTGAGCTGACATCAACGCCTGTCCTCACTGGCCTCCTTGTACTGTGAACATGATGTCCAAGTAGTTTATGTAAATTTATCCATTTTGACTTTAAAAACTTCTTGCCACAACTTGTTTAAATATTCATAGGCCTGACTTACGCTATTCCAATGAATATTATTCTTTGGGAAATAAGTTTCTGGCTGTTATTTAAGTTGTCAGGGTCTCCTGGTAGGTAGCAGTTGGGTGTGTTGGTTTCAGAATTTCTCAGTCAAATGTCCCTGTAAGTCAGCTTGCCACAGAGGCAAGAGGTATAAGAGTTATTTGGTGGTAGTGTAGGCAGCCCCAGAACCACACACAGAAACTCCTAGACTGTTGCACTGTAGCTGCCCCAGCAGGATCCCTCTAATATCCCTGGAAAAGTGCCAACAGAACTTTGGAGTCAGGCAAGACAAGGGCCATCAAGTTTAAACTTCATTGCATTGACTCTGCCTCAGTTGCTACCTAAGATTCCCGGCCCTGGGTGTCTGACCTTGTGCTTGTGACACTGCCTGTCTGCTCTCAGGGACCCACGTGGAGTCCTTCAGTGTGTCTTTCATGGCAATGCCTCTCTCTAGGGATTCTGCTTCACTTTTAACCAACTATTAAAGTGAGCCCTGAAAGCCTCGCCTCCCGCTTCAGTTTTAGTAATTATCTCACTCTGTGTTTGTTGTCTGTCCTTGCCTCCCATCCACTGCAACTCAAAATATAATACAATAAGAAAATGTAAAATATACTTAGTTTTTAAATACAAACATGTTTCCTAACTGTTCAGAACAAATACGTTGATGCAATACATCAAGTGTCACATTTTGTATATCACATGAGGGCTCAAGATGTATAAGAGCTGCAGTCACTGAATTGTATTTCTGTTCAACAAAATTTCATTAAAATTACATGCCACATGCTGAAATTATCAGTGTTTCTTTAGTCTAAATGTGTTCAGATGTTTCTGAAAAAGATCACTATATAGGATTTGAGCAAGTCAAAAGGATGACAATGTAGAGGCACTCAAATCAAATAGCTACTTTTTTTTATAAGGTTTTCTTGCACTCTTCTAAATTTTCAAATTTCTTCCTATGGTTTCCTGATGGTAGTCAATCATAAAGCCCCTAGCCATATAATGCTGTGGAGACCATTCCTTTCTCAAATTTCATTTTTCCAAAGAACTTTTTGAAAATAGCTATCTTATCACTAAGGGTAACATTTTGTTCAGTGGAAACAAGCCCAGAGTTTGTCAACATAATAAAGTCAGCAAATGTGCCTACCGTGGCTGGCTGGCTGGCTTTCCAGGCATTCAGTGGTGCCCTTTTTGTCCTGTACTTTTTCAACCCTCCTCATTTCAATGTGGGCACACAGGAAAAAAGACAAAAGAAAATCTCTTGGGTCATCTATGAAATCAAGCCCACTGTCTTTGTTACTTTTCTCCTTGCTGAGACAAAATACCCAATACCCATGAGTTAAGAGAGGAAAGATTTATTTTGTTCATAGTTTTTAGAGGTTTCAGCCTACAGTTGACTGGCTCCAAGGCAAGGTTGCATGGCAGACAGGCATAGCAGAGGAGAAAGGGTTCATGGTGGGCAGAAGAGAGCAAAGCAACAAGGGTCAAACACAGCTCTTTCCATCCCTTATGTCTTCTCAGACTACTTAGGGCAGATAGCACTCACACCTTAGTCCTAGTCCCCCTGTTCCTAGCACTGCACCATGAATGGATCTCAGCCTCACACACCATCAGTCCAGCTACTTCTGAAAAAGCCCCACCTATGGCTGCAGTAGGCTTTAAGGGGACATCTGGACACAAGCTATAACACCAACACAGCCTTCTTCATCTCATAAGCAGGTTGCATGGTGTTATATTAAACTCCTCATTAGTTGTCAAATATTGAAAAATAAAAAAGAGTTAACATGATTTATGGATTTCTAACCCATTTTTCAAAAATCTCCACATCTGCTGACTTGTGGTTCTCTCACTTATAGCCGGCTGGATTGAGGGCGAGCTGCTCTAATCACGTGGATGTGTTCCTCATAATTCTCACAATTTTAACCATTCTTCTTCTCCCACACTAATGTCCCATGTCAGTTGCTGTTTGTCTTCGAACCTGGACTATTATTTTCTTGCGTCCATTAGTGTCTGTATCACTGGTGAAAGAATGAAAGATGAAAGCTTTGGGTTCTTAAAAAATTGTGAAAACAAACTCCTTCATTTTTGTATTTGAAGGATTTTCTGCCCTCAATATAAAAGCATTGTATGTCTGTGTTGATAGATTCAAGTATAGAACATCAATCATGAAACGAATCATAAGTCAGTCTCACCATCTCACTAATATTTATGATCTGCCTAAATAGAGTCATTGTTTGAAGTGAAACCCTCTGACTTGAAATTCTTCATAGTCCAGCAGAACTTAAACAGGATGCTCTCACTACTGAATACTGCAATAGAATTAACAATGGATCATTTTAGGTTATACAGATGAATCAAAAATTAAACAAATAACTTTTTGGAAGAAGGCATATTGTTGACCACCTCGTAGGCCCCTCCATGTGTGATTCTCATGTGTCGCCATGGTTGAAGAAGTCATCCAACATCTAACTGGAGCCTGCAGAACAGCCACACAGCCCTCTGAGCTCACACTACACACCTGAGGACTGTGGCCCTCTCTGCATTGGACGTGCCTCTCCAGACATACAGAGAGTAAAATGAATGATAGGGTAAAAGTAATCTATTTTCTTTTATAATATTATAAATCCACTGTAATTGGCAGTTCTTGATGATAATGTGCTGCACACTCCCTCAGTGCTGCTGTGCAGATAGGGTAGCTACTGTAGGTGCTCTTGTTGGGAAACGTGGAAGAAGGATTTATTGGCATTAATATCCATCCTGCAAGACGCAGCCTCTTAGAGTTTGAACAAAAGCTGTGTGTCGGTACTCAATAGTGTTGTGCAGATGGCCTTATAATGATTAGTAATGACTCCTTTCACCATAAATACCCGAAAGAAGAATAGCAGTCGTGATAGACAATGACAGCTGAAATTGGGAAGCAGAATAAAAATGGCTTTTGAGTTAGAAATCAGATGAATTGTATGTTGAATACATGAGTGACACAGAGACAAGACCAGCATGCAGCAAACACTCCATAAACACATGCTGATAAAAGGAAGTGAAATGTGCAGATGTCTTCTATTAAAGAAAGTATATGAGGAAAATTTATTAAGCATTAATTATTGTTTATTTGTTGATTGATTGGGCAGCTTACTGAAGATTGTAGGTATCTAGTAAACAAAGCTATATGCTTTTCTGCTCAAAAGTCAGAATCCTTAACAAGGGGCAAATAAGATCTACAGGCTGTATTTGAATCTGAAATCAGGACATCACCTACAAGAGAGCAATCAGTTAAAGGGGAAACAGACAGGCTGGAAGATATTTAATGAAAGCATCTTTTCTCCCCTGTTACTTGGAGAAGGGCTGGCCTTTTCCTGGTCTTCCCAAAGTTCACACTGAGAACTGAAGGGACAGAGATAACTAAGTCTATCTGAGTCAGTCTATTCTGAGACTAACAAGCTTTCCAGGATGCTGGTTGTAAAAAGCAGATCCTTCCTTAAGGCTGTGAAGTTAAAATAACACACACAAAACAAGAAGTCAAGGAGCAAGCACAGCCTTCAAAGACTATGAGATCCACAAGAAACCAGGAAGCCAAAACTAAAACCTCCAAGGGCAATAAAATCAAATCCAAGGAGGCAGGGCAATGGGCTGCTTTAAAACAGCATTCATCTGATCGTTTCCATTTAACATTATGGGCTCCTGTACTAATGAAGATAAATATTAGGAACAAAGCAATATTAGGAACTTTTCTGAGGGGATAGTGGACAAAGTTTAGGTCAGAAAGGCAGATGCATGCATGGGGTTTTGACAAAAATACCTGTAGTGACCTTGGCTTTCACAGCATGAAAATCACAGCAGCGCTAGAACTTAACAGGATACATGGCAGACATGCATCACATGAATATTCAAAATAAAGCAAACCACAGGCACAATGAAAAGGAACTAGAGTTAGCAAGATCCCTCCCAGAGAAATAAAGCTCTGTTCATATCTAGAGATTGATTTCCTCTTTGGGAGCTGATCTTATCCTACTGTCCTTGCAGAGATATGAACAAGACTGAGTTGTTGCTTCACAAATGCCACAGAAATCTTTTCATCATTTTCCTTTAAGTCAACCTGGGATTTCTGACCCTCATGTGCTGCCTTACACTGGAATGTAGGAATGAGGGTGGGCGTCTTGTTTGATTCTGCTGATGAGAGCTCAAGAGTTGTCAACAGTATGATAAGTGGTGCACAAAAGGTAACTTCATTCCTCCAAAGAGGGAGAAAACACATGCGTGCACACACACACACACACACACACACACACACACACACACACACACCATGGATAGGAAGTCCAGAAAATGGAAGTAATTCCAAGATACTCCTGGAATTATGGGTTAAAAGTGGAGGATCTGTGAGATCGTCTTGATTATTACGCTTACTCAAAGAAGGCAGGATAAGTTAGAGCTTTATTTCTCTCGGAGGGATCTTGTTAATTCTAGTTCATTTGGCAGAATTCTTGGTGGGTAAATAAAGATCAGAGACACAGATACCCCAGAGGAAAGAGCATCTTAGTGTTTGCAAAAGAGAACTGGAAAGAGCTCCAGGAACCAGAAAGCTCTAATTTCAAGCTATTTTTATATTTATTTTTATTAACACATATTATGTTCATATGTTGTATCTATAAAACATGGCCTGATACTCTGATACATGTACACATTGTGTACTGATCATTTCAAGGTAATTACTATATCTATCACCTGGGACATTTATCTTCTCTTCTAGTTTATTTTGAAATGTACAATGAATTATTAAGTATAACTGTGCTGTGCTATGAAAGACTGGAATGCATTTCTCCTCTCTTACTTTAATTTTGAACTTCAACTTCTGCGAATCACCTACTCCTCTTCCATGATGAGCTCTGGTTACTTGTGTTGGTTTTCCCCATTCCTAGCAGTTTACCATGTTTACCTCAGTTTATAGATTGTCCCACTTTAATGCTCAAGTTGAAGGTCAAGATTTGCTTGTAAGACACTCTTGGTACCCAGAGAGTAGTTCACTTGCAAGTTTCTGCCCCATTTAAGCAAATTTAGGTCTTAATAGTAGTGTGAATGGATTTCCGCAGTATAAAATTGAGTTAGATTATTTTGGGGAAGTTTTATGAGCAGTGTTCCTTCTTCCGTTCCCATTAATTAAAATTTTTAACCTTTATTTTTATTAGTACATGTTTGCAGCATATGATTACATTCCTTGAGGGGAGTTGTTGCATGTAATGAATTTTTAAAACTCATCCAAATACCAAGATTTGAATTATTTTAAAGACTTCCAATTAAAAAATAATGATGTGATATAACGGTCTTGCAGAATGGAGAATATTTAATGAATCTGAATCCTAAAAACCCTCGTGAGGTTAAGAAGGATGGCTCACACATAGATGTCAGAATCCCCAGCAGTCCTGTGAGCAGTTTCGGGAGGAGACCTGCCATTATGATTGTGAGAAAATGGACAGTGATTTAGAGGCCAAAAGTATGGACTCTGCTATTAGAGCACTTGAGAAAAACCCTGATGTTGCCTTTCCAGCCCTGCAATGTCATGCCATGGACCGCAGCTTTCCACGTGTCACTTTCCTTATCTGAAGCATGGGTATGATAATATCTCTCTGATTGTGTTATTGTGTAAACTAAGTGAGCGAATATAAATATGTAAGATCAGAGAGTGGAATACAGGTGCTGGAATGCTTCAAGGATGTAAATTTTTATGGTCTAAGTATCTCTGTCACAAGAGTGAAAATTTTAGAGTACTTGGTTAAAATGCAGATTACATCTAGAGCTTCATGAAGTAAACACTGTTTAAAGCTTCATAAAACGAGCAAGTATTCAAGGTTCTGACCCGTGATCAGGGGCTTACTTAATGATGCTTTGCTCACATGCTATTTCTTCTCCATTTATCTTTCTGTATTTTCCTGTTGGTTTTTCTCTCCATCCATGATTAATTTATCCCTTTTCCACTTCATATTTTTTTCCTCTTTTAATGCTTATTTCAAGCATCCTTCTCTGATGTAGTTTTCTTAGTGGACAATACACTCAAACCAAAGAAGTGTTTGTATTTTTGCACTGTTTGAATAACATTGTTTTGAATGAGTTTGAATGTATCGATGGTTTCAGTGAGTCTTCCAAAGGTCATGTGTTACACACTTGATCAACGGTGTGGTGGCCTTGGGAGGTGTTGGGGTCACGGAGATGATGTCTTCATCAATGTATTAGTATTGTCCTTGCAGTGGGACTAAGTTCTTCATCTTAGGGATGGTTTTCCTATAAAAAGCTGAGTTCAGTCTCCTCTTGTCCTAGGTCACACTTGCTCACGTCATGCCAGCTGCTGTGCCATATGCAGCAATAAGACCTTTACTGGACGCCATTGCCTGGATTTTGGACTTCACCAAGCCCCAGAAATGTGATATATTTCTTTACTTTAAAAACAAACCAGTAGTGATTTTCTTTTTTTGCAAAGAAAGATACATTACTTTTTAATTTCATTTGTCGAATAAGACTGACTCTCTTCTCAGTTTATTTTCAAAAGTAATTAAGCATTTTAACTCATTTTTCTTAAAATCTAAATTCAATTAGAAATATTTGAAAAAGTTTCAGGCACCAGTTCAAATTCTGGAATCTTACCATAATAATTCCTTTTTAAAAATTAATTAATTTTATTGGTACCTCTTAGATGTGGATAATGCTTGCATTCATCCTAGGGAATTTGTGCTTGTATGTGACATATCTTGAAGCTTCTTTTATTCCCATTCCCCACCCCTTCCTTCAGCTCCTCTTCTTTTCCTTATATAAAGCTTTCTTATCTCTATTTCTCTTTACTCTTCATTCGTTACCCTCTACCCCCTCTGTAGTTCCCCTGCCCATTTGAACAATTTCTTCCTTTCTTCACAATACCTACTCTACATATTGGTCCTTATTTAGATGTTGTTTCTCACACCAGAGAAGCAATGCAATATTTATGTTTGTCTGATTTGTTTTACTTGAGTATGGTCTCAAGGTGTATCCATTTGCATAGAAATATCTCAAGTTTATCCTTTACAGCTGAATAGTACTCCATTATAAAAAACATCTTTATCCATTCATCACTTGATGAGCATTGGGAATGTTTTCAAGACTTAGCTATTATAAACTGTTGTGGTATAAACATGGCTGTGCACGTATTTCAGTAGTGTAATGCTTGCCACATCCAGTATGCTTTCCAAGTTTCAGTGGGGGTGGATGGTGAGATAATAGAGAAATAAAGAGACAGAAAACTGAGGTCAGGTGGAGCTCTCTCTCTCCAGATGGGAGGAAAGGAATTGCTTCACAACTATAGTTTTATATATTTGGCTGGTTGGTGTAACGTTACACCATTTTTGTGGAGCAACCCACTGCTTTGAGTGTCTGGGGGTTGGTGTTCTCTGGACTAAAGTAACTTGTCCATGTGACTTTTCTCAGGAGCTCTTTGTTCTAGGACTGGGCTTTTCTTGCCCCACACCTGTGATTGTGATTTCAATTTCCAGCTTCAGCTGCTCTCTACAGATGCTTTCAATTCTTTTGGGAAGATGCCAGGAAGGGGAATACCTGGGTCATATGGAACCTCTAATTCTAGCTTTTTGAGGAATTGCCACAGTGCTTTTCACATGGTTGCACCGGTCCACTCTCTCACCAATAGTAGAGAAGTATCTATTCATTTCAGATGCCTAGTTTTGGATTGGGTCTTTAAATTTGGGGGTAAGAATTCTTTTTGGCTTCACCTTGTTGGTGATTTCTTTTGCTATGCAAAAGCTTTTTAATAAGGTGAGATCTCATTGTTAATTCTTCATAATATTTCCCATGAAGTTGGAGTTATGTACATGAAGTTTTTGCCTATACCTATGTCTTCAACAGTCCTCCAGCAGACTTAGTGTTTCTGTTTTAATATTTAGACGATTGATCCATTTTGATTTTAGTTTAGTGTATGGTGAGAAACATGAATCTAGTTTTGACATGTGAAAAGCCATCTTTTCCAGTATCATTTATTGAAGAGGTTGTGTTTCTTCCAGTGAATGTGTTTGACTCCTTTGTTGAAGATAAGGTGGCTGTGTGTTTGGAGATATCTGTGCCTCTTCTAATCTCTTCCATTGCTCCTTGAGTCTGATCTTCTTTTCTTGCCATTATTGTGCAGTTTTTTATTATAGGAGTTCGGTGGTATAATTTCAAGTCAGGGATTGTGATGTCTCCTGCCTTTCCTTCGTTGTGAAGAATTGTTTTCATTATTCTAGGTTTCTTTGGGTTCCACATGAAATTTAGGATTGTTTTATCTAATTCTGTGAGGTCTGCTATTGGAATTTTGCTTGGGGTTTCATTACATCTGTCTAACAATTTTGAGAGTGTGGCCATTTTCACTCTATTCGTTCTTCCTGCCCAACAGCAAGGAATATCTTTCTATTTTCTGATATCCTTTTGGACCTCTTTTTTAACAAGACTATAGTTTACAATGTAGAGGTCTTCTTTCTTAGACTGATTCCTATTTCATTTATTTGATGCTATTGTGAAAGGTGTGGTTTCCCTAATTTCTCTTACAATGAATTTTTATTTGTGTACAGGAATGCTATTGATTTTTGAGTGTTGATTTTGTATCCAGCTATGTCACTGAATTTCACTATTAAATCTATAAATCTTTTGGTGGAGTTTTTGGGGGTCTTCTCTGAAGTATCATGTCATCCACAAATAATGATAATTTAATTTCTCTTTTTCTTGTCTTTATTCCTTTTATTTCTTCCTCTTGTCTAATTGTTCTGGCTCACTGAATGAGAATGGTAATGATAGACATCCTTGTCATGTTCCTGATTTTAGAGTGAAAGCTTTCAGCTTTTGACCACTTAGTATGGTGTTCACTGTTGGTTCGTTATAGAAGGCTTTTATTAAATTGAGTTAAAACCATTTATTTCAATTTTCTACAGGTGTTTATGAGAAATGGTGATACACTTTATCAAATGCCTTTTCTGCATCTTTTGAAATGATCATATGATTTTTGTTGTTGGCTATGTTGATATGGTGTGTTACATTTATTGATTTGTGTATGTTGAACTATCCCTGTATCCCTGGGATGAATTCTGCCTGGAAAATCTCCTTGTTGAGTTGCTGCATTCTGTTTGGCATTATTTATTGAGGATTTTTGCATCTATATTCATCAGAAAAATTGCCCTGTAGTGCTCCCTTTGTGTTGGATTCTTGTCCAGTTTGGTAATAGAGTAATGCTTGCTTCCAAGAATAAGTCTGTGAGGTTTCCTCCAGTTCAATTTCATTAAATATTTTGAATAATAGTGGCATTTGGTCATCTCTAAATTCCTTTAGAATTCAGCAGTAAATCTTTCAGGACCTGGGCTTTTATTTGTTGGTAGGTTTTTAATCACATCTTCAATTTTATTGATGGATTTTGGACTATTTAGAAGTTTTATATCTTCTTTATTCAACTTTGGTAATCATATCTTTCTAGAAATCTTTCCTTTTTTTGTGTTTTCCATCTTATTTAAGTACAGGTTCTTAAAGGAGATATTGATGACCTTTTGTATTTCTGCAGGATCTGATATAATTTCAATGTTTTCATTCTTAGTTGGATGGATTTGAGTCTTTTCTTTCCTCTTCTGATAAGTTTGCTGAAATGCTTTTCAAATTTATTTATTCTTTCAAAGATCAACTCTTCAACACATTGATCTTTGTATTATCTTAGTCTCTCAATTGCATTAATTTCTGCTCTTACCTTTATAATTTCTTCCCTCATGTGAGCTTTGGGCTTGACTTGTTCTTTTCTTTTTAAAAGTTTGAGGTTAAATATTAGCCTGTTTGCCTAAGCTCTTTGTGTTCTCATGATGTGGGAATTCACCACTATAAATCTGTCTCATGGCACTCTGTTCACTGAGTCTCATAAGTTCTGTTATGTTATAATGACGTTATCTTTTATTTCTAGAAACTGTCCAATTTATTCTTTAATTTCCTCCATTGGTGGTTCAGTAGTGTCATTTAATTTCCACATTTTTGTGTATTTTTGTGGTTTATTTATCCATTGATTTCCAATTCTATTGCTCTGTGGTCTGTTACTAATCGTGGGATAATTTCAATTCTCTCACATTTACTTAAATATGGTCTATGAGCTAGTATGTGGTCTATTTTGGAAAACTTCCCATGAATAGCTGAGAATTATGTGTATTCTGATGTTATGGGGTGGAACATTCTGTAAACATCTACTAAGTCCATTTGTTCACAGGACTGGTTCATTGTGCAATTTTTTGTTGATTGTTTTGTCTTGTTTATCTGTTTGTGAAAATGAAGTGCTGAGGCCCTTCAGTTGTAATTGTGTTAGTGCTTATTTGATTTTTCATGTCCCTTAGTATTTATTTTATATATTTGGATGTACCTTATATATATATAAAAGTCATCTCTTCCTCATGGAGTTTTCCTTTTACAAGTATGTAACAATCTTCTTTTTCTCTCTTAATCAAGATGGGTTTAAAGTTCACTTTGTCTGCAAATAGAAAGCTACACCTGCTTTTTTTTCAGGTTCCTGCTACATGGAAGTATTGTATTCCATCACTTGACATTCAGTCTATGGATTTCCTTTTGAGTTAACTGTGTTTCTTTTATGCAGTTTATTGTTGGATCTTGTTTTTTTTCAATCTATTCTGCAATTCTGTTTCTTTTGAATGGTAAATTGTGACCATTTGCGTTGATAGTTAGAACTAATATGTACTGAATTTCCCTTCTGACTTAGTTACTTTTCTCTCATTGCTGGGACCAAATACTCAATGCCAAAAATTAAGGAAGGAAAGGATTATTTGGCTTACAGATTGTAGAGGATTCAGTCCATACTCATCTGGCTCCAAGGCAAGGTGGCACATAGCAGATATCAACAATTAATGGTGGCAGAAAACAACAAGAGCAACAAGAACCAAAAGGGAGGAGTGTGCAAGCAAGCCTATTTTCCTCCTTTATATTGTATGCAGTCTACCTGCCCTTGAGTGGGTGTAGCACTCACATCCATATTCCCAGCAATGGACCATGAATGAATAAAAAACTCTAGAACCCCACCCAGTGACTGCATGAGGCTTTGGAGGGACATCTAGACATAAACCATAACATTCTGCCCCTGGTCCCCTAAAGACTGATGTACATTCCTTTATGCAAAAGGCATTTTGGTCCACCTATGAGAGTTATCAAAGTCCTAACTGTGTCAGCATTGCTGATAAGTCCAAATCCCTAGTCTCATCTGAGATGCAAGGCAAACTCTTAGCTGTGAGGCCCTGTACAAATGAAAAGTTAAAACACTTCCAACATTCAACGGCACAAGAAAAACACTACTATTCCAAAAGGTACAAACAAGGGGATACAAAGAATTGGGACCAAAGCAAGTCCAAAATCTAGCAGGGCAAATATTAAATCTTGTTTTATGTAGCACATCCAAAGCAATCTGTTGCAAGTTGTGAGTTCAAAGACCTTGCATGACTGTGCCCCTATGGCACTTGCTGTGGTTGTAGCTCTATGGCTTCTCTCTTAGGCCTGCTTTGCTATCTCTTTGCAGTTTTCCTCAGGCAATACACATGACTGACTTCTCCAACTTCAGGGATCTCCATTGTACCTTTTGCTTCTCCCTCACAGCTTCAAACCAAGGCCTTCTTCTGAAATCTGGGTGGAAGCCTTTTAAACCTCAGAACACTTGCATTCTTTGTGCACCTAAAACCAGAACTACATGCATGATGCCAAGGCCTGCTGCCAGCAAGAGTAGTAGCCAGGCTTTCCTCTTTCTTTGCTATTGAGTTTGAGTGCCTGAATCTCTGAGCACTCTGAACCCAATTCTGAAGAATAATTCTCTACACTGCCACCATTCTGGAGCCTAGTATGACCACCAACATTTTGGAATCTAGTGTGGCTGCTGCTGCCATTCTGGAACACAGTGTGACTGCTGCCAATCTGGAACATGGGGCTGTATGGCCTTCTCAAAGCAAAGTTTTGCTTTTGTAATTTTGAGACTGCAAAGGATGGAGACTTGCTGCTTCTTGTGATACCCTCAGGTCATCTTTTATGTTCTCCTATTCCTTCTCAGCAATCGAGATCTCCTTAGCTCTGTCTTTTTAATCTACAGCATTACTGGAGCTTCCATTCTGTCCAAGCTTACAACATTTTAAATCATTCTGCTGGTATCTTTGCTCTGGATTCTTAACATAAATCTTGCTAAAAGCCCCCAATAATAGCCATGCCATTGGCTCAATATTTGATGGCCTTGAATTTTTTTTCTGGCAGTTTAATTAGTCTGATTCCCTTTATCTCAGTCTCAGGCAAAGTCCCTGGACACAAGGAAAGTGCAGACATACTTTCTGCCAAGGCATAACACACATCATCTGGACTTCAACAACCAATGCAGTCCTTCTTCCCAGCAGAAACCTCCTGAATGTGGTCTTTCCTGGCAGCATTTCTATCAGCCTTCTGGTCTTCTGAGCTCTGACGAGAATCTCCCATACAGAAGAGCCTAAGGTGTTGTAGATCTACTCTTTCAGGCAGCATCTCTTTGGCCAAGCACCCAGTCCTTTAGTACTAGACTATAGTAATGGTTATGACCCTAGACAATCACAGTGTTGTCATATAAGGGAGAACTGATTACAACAGATCTGATACCCTTGCTAAAGTAGTACAATTAGTGGTAACAACAGCATCAAGAACAGCCTAGAAACTGACAAATTGTGATAACTATTAATTTGGTTCTTTTAACAAGAGGAGCATGATTTACAGCTATATAGCATAATTTAACATAAACTAGGAACTTATATGCAGCAAATCTCTCCTTAGTAAAATTTTACACTCTGAGCAGAAATTTAAGAGGGATAAGGGAAAAATGGAGAATTAGATGAAGAGAAATACAGTAGAAGCAAGGCTGAAAGGCAAAGGAAGATCACGCAAGCTTTAGGAAATTGGAGAGCACAAGACAAATAATGAAAGAGAAAACAAGAGAATATCAAAGCAAACCAGAAAGACTAGAAAAAATGTTCACACACATGAAAAAGGAAAATACTCAAACAAGAAAGTTGAGGAAAGGGAGAGATAAAAGGACAAACAAAGACAACAAACAATAAAAATGAAAACCTAAACAATCCCCCTGTCAAGAAAACCCCAGACAGATAAAGGAAATCAAAACAAACAAATAAAAGCATTTTTTCTGATGTCCAATATTCTATAGTAGTGTCCAAATCAAAGCTCTGCTCTGGGCTGCATAATGCCATCAAGTTTGCAGTAGGATTAATGCTAAGTGTGGGGTTAATCTTCACCTGTGGATGTTGGCATTAGGGACAGAATCTTTAGGCAGCAACTTACCCACATATCCTTATCTTGTTTGTTTCTGTGTCTCACTACCAGTTGCAGTAGGGACCTCAGAGACAACCTGAGGCTGCTCCCAGTCCAGTGTTCATTTCGGCCCTCCTAGCCTTTACAGAGCCTCCTCTGTTCCACTCTGCTGCTGCATCTCTCTGCTCTCTCATATCACTGGGAGCAAGGCAACCGGAGTGGTGCTGTACAACTCACTACCTTCACGGCTTCCACTGCAGTCTCTCACCTTGCTGTCACTACAGGTTCCAGTTAGATGCTCTGGTGAATGACAAGAAAACAAGAAAAGAAAAACTGGTAGCCCATGGCGAAAGAGCAACTTTCTTTTCACTCACTCTTGTGTATGATACCCCAGATCTATCCTGTATGTCTTGAATTTACCACACAATTGCAGTCCTTCAGCTTTTTGAGAACTTTCCGGAATGGTGGTTGACGCTCTACACACAGCCCTGTAGGACACTGGACCATTTTATAAAGTCCTATGCCTATGTTTTTTTTCGATCTAAAAATCTCTTTTTTCATACTGATTTTGGCATCAGGATGTATGTCCTTCCCTTTCCTCCAGTTGTGCGTTTTTAGCTGATTTTCTCTGAATAACGCCAGTGTGGCTCCTCCTCTATTCAGTCAGGTCAAATCTCTGATAATACCTTTTGAATGGAGCATTCACCAAAGTGAAACAATTCTCAGATGATTGGTAACAGCGGTCCTGATGAAATTTTCTTTACAACCGTGCCTGTCTGGCCTTCCTCCAAAGCTCTTCAAAGAGCACTTCCCTGGAATGCTTTCAGACACCCCAGCGTTGTACAATTTCTTATCATTTTCCAAACTGAAAGGACCTGGAAGACAGAGATGGTGACAATTCCTGTTACTGGCTCTCAGTAGACCTTCATTGGTATTTATTTTAAAAGATACATAACAGGCAGTTTTACATTGGCTTCATTATTTTTACTTGTTGACAACTGAAAATATGTCTGTTCATGAGCTATGAGATTTTGCTTGTTCTCCATGAAAGAGACATTAAGACAAGGTATCTTTACACCATGGGATGGGAGGGAGTGTGAGGTGGCAGGTGGTGTTGCTGTGTTGTATCTCGATTGCGGCATCATTGGTCATAAAAATAGCTACTTATATCCCATAAATGAAAAAAAAAGGTTTTTAAGGAAATGAATAAAACGTATTCAGCCACGTGTATGAGGAGAAAGCCAATTTCATTTCAGTTATACTGTTAATTAGTGGAACTCCAATGGGCTGTATGGATACCAGCATGTTTTTTTTTATATGCCATAATTAATAGTGAAAGTTTATGAAGTGTTTCAGAAGATCCACTCCAATTTCTCCCTAAAAAAAAGAAGACTGAAGTTGGGAATCAATCAGGATCTAATAAAAATTCAAATTATCTCTTTTCTTACTGTTAGTAACTTCTCGTTACAAGATGACTTGCGTCTCCTTCAAAAATCATAATTTAAATTTGAACTCTCTGTACCTCAGAATATAACATTCTTTGGCAACAGGATCTTTACAGAACTAATTAAGTTAAAATGAGTTCAGTAAGGTTAGTCCTAATCCAATGTGATTAGTTGTATTATAACATGTGTAAATTTGGATACAGAGACAGACACACATGAAAAGAAATAAGGAGAACATCACTATTGCCAAAGGTTGGAGAGAAGCCTGGGAAAATTGCTTCCCTCACAGTCTCAGAAGGAATCAACTTTAGTAAGAACTTTACCTCAGATATCTGGTCTCCCGAAATATGAGACGATAAGTTTCTGATTAAGTCATTTGATCTTTGCCACTGTATAATGTCATCACTGCAAGCAAATGCATCTTCATCTGTTTAAGGGGACTCCTATTACCCCGGCGCTACGTGGCCCTGATGACTTCCTCTGCTCGGTGTCATCCAAGTTTCTGACGACTACTGAAGAAGCTGCCAGCCAAGCCGTGTCCACTTATGGACCTTTCTATATTATCCCTTTCAGAGGCTGTCTGTGAATGTGGAGTTATGGATTTTGTGCTTCTCAAGATTCCACCTGGAGATTTGCATCCCTTCTCACATGATAGGCGGAGCTACCTTTTCATTCCTGCAGTTCCTCTGGCTGAGAGCACTTGCCTCGCTCCCAAACAACTTGGATCGCAGGTCCACAGGCCAGTATGTTATGCTTCTAGGATATCGTCTCTTTTCCTTTTTACTAACTTTATTATGAAAGAAATTTTAAATCCACTAACTCAGGAGTTTTCTATTTATTTCCAGGGAATGAAGACTTCTAAAGTCATCATCAAGCACCAATGGATGCTTTTCATCCACCAGTAACACATGCTGTGAAATTTGCAATTTGTTACTCCTAAAATTTTTCCTATTCTTGTTCTCCCCCTACACTGAGCTTTCCTTTCCTCCCTTCCTCTTTGCTTTTCCCTCTGTTTCTTTTTCTTAATGCACATTTTGTGCTCCACATTTTCTGTTACTCTTTTCAGCATATCCCAAAAGTATAGAAAGATGCCAATTTATTGGAAATAATTACCTTAGCATAGAAATCAGCCTGGTTTCTACTTACTTATTTTAGTATGTTCTGTGTGCCTTTAAGTTAGTTTCCTTTGGCATAAAAATGTATTGGCCCTGCTTTCCCTAAGGGACACATTTAGCTGCAAAGTATTAATTTTCTGGAGACCACTCAGTCTAGTGTCCAAGACATGGAAATCATTGCTATAGTTAGAGAATTAATTAGCTGTCTTTGTTTCCTCTTTGTTTCGGTTTCTATCCACATCTGTAGACCCAAAGAGGATACCCCATGAGAAGCTCAAACAATGATTAGTTTCTTCCATCCCTTCTGAGATAAAGCAAAAATCACAACTAAGAAATGTATTGAAAAAAGTATTTGTTCTCTACCGGCCATTCCACTTGAGAAGTATTGTCTCAAAGGAGCACAATCTAAGTTCAACTTAAGTTCAGAAAATAGCTCTCATCACCCAGAAGTGTACTTTAGTTTCCTAAATGGATCAAAGTTGGTGAGAACTTGAGAATGTATTTACTAATAATTTGCTGCTGAGACTATAGTAATTTCTTTCATGTACTCAGTTATGCATCTTGGTATCAATTCATCTATTCAAAATTGATAACATCTACTCTGTGTGAAGAATGCACCTTTAGCAATGAAACAAATAGAGTACATGAGAGAAGGAACAAATGAAGGAAGATGAACTGAACTTGAATCTTAGTTCCAATCCTTAGAAGAGGCCTTACAGAAATGAGCATTGTTCACCTTTACTTCTCTATAAGTACTATTCGAGTGATAATGATATGTTTCTGATGATGAAGGTATATACACAAAATTTCTCCTGGGAATTTTTAATGTGTTGGTTTATTTGCTTCCTTTTCAAAATGTCTCTTTTATTTCTTAGCATTTTATTAAGTTTATTGGAGGGGAGGGAATTGGAAAAAATGAGGTTTACTTACTTTCTTTCCTTTCAATCTAACTCATGTGTTGTTCCATATCTACTTACTTTGATCTCTCTTTAACTGGAAAATTGCTCTTTATTTTTACCCTGGGCAATTTTGGGGCAGAATTTCCGTCTCAGTGTTGTGCCTGTGCTTTTTCTTCTATGAGTTTGTTTCTGATTGCTAGGAGTCTGATCTAGCCCTTATATGATTTTATATGCTAATATCTATCTTCCCACAGCATGTAAACTAGAAACTAAAATGACATTACTGTCAGGCTCAAGTCTCAGAAAAGTGTCAACTTAATGAGTATATTTGAACTGGGGAAGTTTTTTTTGTTCTGGTAAAAGCTAAGAAAAGCTTCACGGAGGAAGCACTGTTTGAGGTGGATTTTCAAGTTCACTTATGGAACTAAGTTGAATAACACGAGAGGAAAGGTCTAAGAATTTATAAAAGACTAAAGGATCAGAATGGAAGTTTTTGTCAAGGGAACTTAGAACATTTTTGGTGTGGTTGAAATCTAGGCTGGTGGCATGAACCTGAAGTAAAGCTGAAGTATGCATTTTTTCTGATTTGAACTAATCATACTTAGACAATAAACTAATTAAAATTTAGATTTTAAGAGAATTGAATAATAGAGAATTAAAACAGCTCTGAGCACTCAGAAAAATCTATAAGAGAATGGAATATAATTTTAGTTTTAAAAAAGGCGAAAGATTTATGTGATCTGAAGAGAAAGCAGAGTATATATATTTTTAGTTTTTGAAGATCATCTAAAGAATAATATAAAAACTTTTAAAAGTATTATTTTTTTAATTTTTAAATTTTTCTTAGTACATATTTGCAGTACTTAATGATTACTTATATTAATCCTGAGAAGTTGGCGCATGTGCTAACACATCTTAAGGATAATTTATATACATCTGTAATACTTAGCCAAATGCCACAATCGTATGAAGTACTTAATAAATACTATCGACTATTAGTAATATATTGAGATAGAAAATTGAGAATCTGCATTCTTTTCCAAAATTCATTGTCAGAGCTGCATCTAATCTTTTAAAGAAAGGGAAAGGAGTCATATGTTATGGTACATTCATGTAATTCCATCAGTGTGGGAGACTGAGGCAGGAGGAGTGTAAATTCAAGTTCAACCTGAGGAAATCAGCAAGACTATCTCAAAATTTTACAAAAAAATGCCTAGAGATTTGGCCTGGGTCCAGTCCCAGTACTGCAAACAAACAAGCAACAACAAAAACAGAACTAGGCGCGCTCTTGGTGGGTTTCCAGTTCTAAAGATTTCCCTGAGAGTTTCATACTACTTTAATGAATGAATCATACTTTAGCTCAAAGACTTCACAGTTAGAACATTAATACAAAGAAAATGAATGAAAACTGACTTCATATGCCAGGCATAGTTTACAACGTTAGGTGAAAAAAAAAAAATAGCTCTTAACAAAATGTGGTTTCCTATCACAAAGATTCATTGTGTCATGTTTCAAAGTCAAGAGTTCCTGAAACTATTATTATAAACATTTTACTATCGTAGGAAATCACTTTGGGCTTTTATTATGTAGGCTTTGACAGAATCTCACCATTATAATGAGGAATGAAGCATATATAAAATTAGTTTAATTTAAACAGCATGCTTTGTAAATGTTTCCTGGGATTCATTCTTATGAATAACATGAATAAGTTTGTCAGACAGTGTTTTACATTTCAAACTACTGTATTAAGAACATGCCATTGTTTTCTTTTTCTTTTGTGAGCTATTGAGATTTTGAAGCTTGTTACTCTGGCTGTAGCTTAATCTGGAATGAATAAAAAAGACTGACATATCTACAAGTTCCATATTATGAGTATTACTAAAGCAGAATAAAAAAATAATATCAAATCAGAAAAAGGAACAAATAGTAGAATGACAAATTGTTGCATTTTGGGAGGCTTTTGTTTGTACCTAGAATCAAACTGAGGACCTTGGGCTTGCCAGGCAGTGCTGTGCCATTATGAGAGAATTTTTTGTGACAATTTTTAATGTCTAAGTTGCTAAAAGTGAATAATCCCTTAAGAACGATTTTCAATGGCTAATTTTAAAGTGCTAGTATGTTACCTAGTTATTCGTTGAACACCACTACAGATGTTACTGTAGAAATATTTCTTAGATATGACACGCATTTAATTCACTAAACTTTGAGTAAAACCTTCCATACAAGTTTGACCATGGTTCTGTCAGTTGGAGTCGTCAAGAGTAAAGATTTTTGTTTCCCAAGAAAAGAAATTCTCAAAACGGTTACATTAGAAATCTGGCCCAGTCTTCTTATTACTGTTTTGAACTAAAACTTGAAGCTTCAACTTTTATCTGAATTTTCTGCCTGCTCACCTGCTTTGTGGATTTCAGACTGGCCAGCCCCCACAAATGTATGAGCCAATTCCTTAAAATGAATTTTTCTGGGACCACACACACACATCACACACACACACACACACACACTCACTCACTCACTCACTCACTCACTCCCCACACATGCTATTGGTTCTTGATCTCAGAAGATCCCTAATATGCTTTCCAATAAATCAGTGATTTCCTTTCTGTCTGCTTTCAGTATCCACTCTCTCCACTTGATCATGTCCTTGAACACCACTCAGGAAGTACTGGAAAGAAGGAGTTTGTTTTTACTTCACAACTAACCGAAGAACAACACTAAACAACAACAATCATATGGAAATTAATTATGGAGATTAAACTGTTAGAACTTGATTTTTATGTTAGAGCCATAGAATTCTGAAGTTGTTAAGATTTTCAGGAGAATTCCAGTCCTGTCTCTAATACAGGTAGTGGACAAAGTGCCTCCCTATAATTCAGTTTTGTTTAATTCTGTAGACTTCATCTCTATCAGTGTAAGACAGCAGGCATTATCATTAGTGGTTTTACACACTAGCTTTTTTTGGGTCAGTTTAGAAACATCTAATTCTATTAAGTGTATCTGTGCTTTGGTCAAGTCCTAGCATGGCTGTGTTTTTAAATTTAATTTTTTTAAGTTTTTTCCACTATTAAGAATTAAACAAATGAAAAAAAGGAGTAAATAGAAAAGTGAACCATAATAACTATTCATTCTCCACCTTCCTAAATTTCATTTTTTATGATAGTATGTCATCTTTGCTGTCTATCAAGATGGAGATTTGGAAGCTAACTTTGGGAAGAGAAGACAACTGAATCTGTCTCAATCCTCACAAAAAAGCCTGTGGTATAAAGTGAGAAGCAAACAGATGAAATCTGAGGGCTCCCATTGGCACTCAGTATCCAGTACTGAGGTGGTGAACTTCATCTGAGGTGCGGAGAAAACCTCACTGCTCTCCACCACTTTAGTAACTGTCTTGGTTACTTTGCTCTCTTTGCTGAGACAAAATATCTGACACCTAGAATTAAGAAAGGGAAGGTTTATTTAGCTTACAGTTTCTGGAGATTTCAGCATATAATCAGCTGGCTCCAAGGCAGGGTGGAAGGACACAGGGGCAACACTTCAGGGTGGCATAAGACAGCAAAAGCAACAAAAGCAAAAACAAAGGGAACAAGCCTCCTTTCCTCCTTAAATTGTAGGCAAGGGACATACAGCACTCTCTTAATCTCCACGCCATCCTCTTGCACAGGCTCAAGATGAATACAAAGTAAGCACCCTGAACCCCTGCTCCGTCACACAGTTAATCTTCTAAACTTCTCAAGTTGACACAATGAACAACATCCCAGAGTGGTAAGGGTATGTCCTTTTCACCCCAGGATGTAGAACTGCTGAGTCACTTAGCCAAGCCTCTAGGCTCAAGTTGACACAATATATCAACCATAACAGTAACAGAGTGCTGTGGGGATTCCGAAGGACTAGTGAGATGTGAAGGTAGCTGTGCCTGCTCAGGCAAAGTGATTGGAAAACAGCTGGGGCTCCCTTCTGCTGCAGCACATGTTCTAGTTTGAGATCATCAAGATCAGTATTAGTCAAGATATATTTGTTACCTAAAATGTTTTAGTAAAAATTAGAGACAGAAGTTTTATTTAAATAAACACTGAGAAAGTAAGTATAGCAGTATGGCTGAAAAGATTAACATACAACAAAACAGAACAGGGTGGAATAATTCATATGGGTTAATGATTTCAGTTTTTCTGGATTCATTTTAGGTCCCAACCAAGATAAATGAACTTGCTTTGCTTTCTGGCTCACATTCTTCCTAATGGTTCATGCTGTTCCTGGGTGGAGGGACAGGTTGCCAATATTTCTGTCATTTCTGTAGACCCGGCATATTGATTTGAGTTCTGCTGTGGACCCCAAGACAACCCCAAATGATACCATGGATGCAAAGGGAAATCCTGAGTAGAACCAAACCAGCTGCCTTCACTCAAAATATTCAGATGCCTAAATAACCCTGTACCTTAAAAAAAAAATTGACAGTTAAAAGTCTCCCAGCAATAGGAAAAATGTTCCAGAGTAAGATGTTTACACTGACAAAGAATTTAAAATATATCAATTGTACATAAAAGCTTTCAAAAAATAAAAGAAGTATTAAAACTTCCCAACTTAAAATATGAAATCAGTATCTCCCGATGGAGAGCTATAGATGGACATTATTTGAAACAATTCTAAGCCATTTTGTCTCATAAACATAATCACAAAATCTTCAAGAAAAAAATCGGTAAATCTAATGCAGCAGTGTTTTAAAACTATGCTACATCATGACAAAGGTGATTTTCCTAAGACATTCAAAATTGGATTGGCATTTAAAATTAACAACTACAATTTATTATGTCAACAGAAAAAATTAATTATGTCATTATCTCAGTAAATGCATGAAAAAGCATTAGGAAAAATTCAACATGCTTTCCCCCAAAAGCTATCAACAAACAATTTTTAGAAGAGAACTATCTCAAAGCTTCTCTGACTTTTGGCTAAGCTCAAGGGTAGAAAGGAACTGCCTCTGCTGGATGAAGACAAGGCAAGAATACCTGCTTTGATCTTTTCAATTCCAAGGGGCTTCTGTCTACTACAATAGGGACAAAGGAAAATTCTTACATGTTTTAAAAGAATAAAGAATATTTTCTTTTTTAGTAGATGACATAATAGCAAATGTTAAGTTCATGAAGTAATTTAGAAATATCTTTTGGGACCAATAGTTGACAAAGGAAATTTGCAAAATATAAGATGAGTATACAGAAAAATAGAATTCCATGTAAAAATGATGAAACATTAGAAATGGTACTTCTATAATATATTGAAAATATCACCAACATAAAATGCTTAGTTATAAATCTAACAAATATACAAGGATTTCTGAATCTTTGTAATTAAATCTATAATATATTGGTGAGATGTTAAAGAATGCTCAAAAAAATGGTTAAATCACAAGATCAGCATTATAGAGATACCTTTTTTACAAACTGAGTATAGAGTGGATTTAACATAATCCCAATCAGAATTCCAAACAAAATACCAATCAAAATGTTTTTAAAATGAATATCATTAAACTCACATGAAAATTTATACAGAAATGCAAATGACTTCCAATTGGCAAAATAAAGTAAAATACAATTTTTGGAATATTTCCAATCTGCTTTCAAAGTTTATGAAAGGGCCATAGTAATGGAAGCCATATGGTATTGGTCTAAGTACAGACACACGCATCAATAGGAGAAAATTAGTGATTTCAGAAATAGATCTAGATAAATATGATTAATTGACTTTTAACAAGGGTCTCATAGTGATTGAATGCAAAAAAGAAGTATTTTTAAACAAACAGTACTGAGATATTTGGGAATTCAATAGGAGAAGAAAAGGCCTGACCCAAAATCTGTCTCACATCCTAAGAGATTTCTGACTAAATTTGATTTCAGCAAAAGTATATACTTCTGTTCTTCCAACTTTAACAGCAAACTTGTACATAAGAAATTACTATGGAAATACTAGAAACAGTCATTTAACACAGGACTTGGTTCTTTGATATACAAAGAATTCCAACAATTTAAAGACAAGGAAACAGTTCAAACAGAAACAAGGTCAAAGATTTGAATGGACATAACTAAGAGAGAAATATAGGAGGTAAGGGATGCATGAAAATGTTTAGTGTATTTGAATGTTACACAAATGAAAAATTAAAAATACAACTTGTCAGCACTACAAGTCAACTAGAATAAAAAGTAGGATAACAATTATATAATAATACACAATGTTGTTGAGGCTATGGAGCAACTAGAACATGCATGCATTGCTATTGGGAGCAGTCAGTCTTATAGCCATTGTGAGAAACAGCAGGGCAGTTTTTGATAATATTAAATAGGCCATTATCATATGAATCAGTAAGAAAACCCTTAGATTTTTGCTGAAGAGAGTTGAAAATGTATGTTGCCAAAAATACCTGCATTTACAGTGGATGCACCTTGAGACCATAATGCTTAATGGAATATATCAGATACATGTTAAATGCCACATGGTTCCTTATATAGGTGAAAACTAAAACTTAAATAAATTAAAGAGAAAAATAAAAGAGATGATAGGGAACAGTGAGGTGGACTTTGTGGAGGTGGGCAGGGGACTTGGAGATGGGAGGAGAAGAGAGGGTCGAAGGAGGGGAAGCAAACATGATTAAAGTGCTATACGTATATGGACCAATGTCTGAAGACAAATGCAATTCTTATATATCACAAACTACCTGCATGGGAATGTCTAGTAATTTTATCTCCAATAATCTAGAAATGGAGACCATTCAGTGTTCATTTCTTATTCAGTAGACACTTAAATTCTATGATATAAACAATATAATTTACCAATAAAAAGAATGAATCTTTGAAATATTCAGTAACACAGAAGAATCTCAAAAGTATTATGCTATGTGGAGAAAGCTAATCCACAAACATAATATATACAGTAATTCCACTCACCGTCACAGGAACTCAGACATGGGTGAGGGATTGACATGAAGCAGAAGAACTTCTGGCAATAATGGAAATATTCTACAACAGTTGCTTGGTGATTAACCATCCATCTCTTTGAAAACTCAATGAATGATGCATTTAAAATACATCTGAATTTAATTCTATCTCAACATAACTGGCTAGAAAAAAATAACAAGTGACCAGAGAAGGAAAAACAAAGCAACAAAATAAAAATTGCCACACCTAATAGTATAAAAATAAATTTAAAGAACTGAAGACTGTGTAGGAAAACAGATAAAAAATAAAAAGAAGAAACTTACATGTGTCTGGTATATGAAGCTAATCAGTATGGAGTCAGGGTTCAAATTCAGTCAGTTGAAATCCAAAGCCAGGATCTTACCAACCTCACTAAAACTGAAATCACACATACCTGGAAATCTCTCCTATGAACATGTATCTGCCAAAAGCCTTCAAAGTATGTAAAAGGGCCTATATGTGAATATGTTGCCTGACACATGGTTTATGTCAGTGAAAAAACAAAAATAGCATAGATATAAACAAAATAAAACTTTTATATGGTAGTATTCTACCAAGTAGTTACAAGGGAGAGAATAGATCTCTGTAACATAAGGAAGTGGTTATTTGTGCAAACCCTGGCAGTGATGTCAGTCTCTGGGTTCCAGTCTCATCTCTGCTACCAACCACACAAGTGACCTTGGGCAAGAAACTCAACCTGCTTGAGTATTAACTTATTCATCAATGAAATAATAATAAAACAGCATTTACCATGTAAGACTATTGTAAGGATCAACAGAACTAATACTTGTAATGTTATGAAATGTGGCTGGTACTTAAAAGTGTGATGCTAGTGATAAACACACAAATACAGAAATATCAACAATTTGTCTTAAAAACTTTAATTCAAAAGAATATTACATATACACACATATATGTGCATATATGTGACTATATAGTATCCGTAAAGCTAGGAAAGAGAATCAGAATGGAGTTGGCCCATAGGAATTATGTTTATAATTTATTTCTTTACTTAGAAAATGAGAGAGAGCAAGAGCGAGAGAGAACATAATCTGACAGGATGGTAGCAACTGAGGCACCTTACACTGTTACTTTTGGTAAATTTTTCATCTTTTCCTGTTTTAAACATTGACTTGGATACACGCAAAGGTAACTTCTTAGAGAGGGTAAGAACAGACAGATCTGTTCACAGAGTTTATGAGAAAGCAGCCAAACTAGTATTTTAATTTGAAATAAAATTCATGAGTGATAGAATGTTGAAGACAAACCATGAGAGCCTGTTTGCAGCAAGACCATCTGCCATAGAGAAGAAGCGTCACAGCCACAAAGACTCACAAACACTGAGGCAGAAGGAACTCAGAGAAAGCAGCAGCCCAGGCCAGACTTACTTCCATGTCTAGGGAAGAGGTCAAGAGCAGGCCAGTGACACCCGTGGAGTCCTCTCTCTGCCTTGGGTCCTTCCATCCATTCTTACCATTGATTTTTAATGGATAACACCTCACCTGCCATCTCCCAAGAGGAAAGTCCTTGGAAAGGAAGATCTAGCAGAGTGCTCTTCCAAGAAAGCATCTTGAGGGACTGATCAATGAGAAGCTTTTCTGGGTTTAGAGAAGGCCGTTTTGAGGATTTCATAAAAAGTGAACATGAAGGAAAAAGTGAAAAGGAAGTAATGCATATGGATTTCTCCTATTTTTGTGACTGCAAAAGGCGCACATAATTGGCAAGGTTTCCAAAATCTCTAAAAACTTGGCTTGAAGGCTGATCTATGTGAATATGAGTATAAAGAAAAACAATTGTTTTTTTCAAATAGTGCAGAGCATAAGTTACTGTGGCTACTAAGTCCTCTATTGGTTTTTCCTATGCGGTACTGGGTATTCTTCAGTTTTTCAAACGAAGAAATGACTGAAGAAAAGAAAAGTAAGGGAGAAAAGGGAGGCAGGAAAGGAGGAAGGAAGGAAGGAAGAAAGGAAGGAAGGAAGGAAGGAAGGAAGGAAGGAAGGAAGGAAGGAAGGAAGGGAGGGAGGGAGGGAGGGAGGGAGGCAGAAAAGAAGAAAGGTAAACTTTTAATATTTCAGGTTTCCTCAGACTTATCCAAATTAGTGGCATTTTTTAACCTCTTGAACAAACTCCTATTTAGTTGAACACACTATTGTACTGCTTCCATCCACTTCTGAACTAGTAAAGCTACTCTAGATTTGTTTTGCAATTTTTTAATGCAGAGAGGCAGATTTATTAACATTTATAAGTTGTTCAGCAGCGTTTGCACCAAATGCACAAATAAATCTAATAAAAATATTAATATAATTAGCAGTGGGTGGAAGGAGTGTTAATTACAAAAGACTTATTGTTAAATAAATTTAATGTTTATTTTTCATGTAGGGAGCAGGACTGGAAAGGCAAGAACTTCTTTATAATAGAAATTTTTAGCAGGATGAACTTCCAAAAGGAAGCAAGAAGTATATACTTCCCATTCTAAAGGACCTTACAGTTGGCGTAAAAATGAAGGTCATAAGTTAGGGATGGTATGTGTTTCTTTAGGAAATTTAATAGGCGCCCATTCATAAAGCACAGCTCGTTTTACTTCTGTGAATCAGAGTGATGGCTTGAGTATTGCACAAGGGGACTTCGTGGATGCATGCCACCCTTCACGTTCTGCATGACAGAGATAACCATAAAACAAAGTAACTAAGTGCACTGAAGCATTCTGTGCTGGGGAATAAAGCACGTTAATTTCCAGGTAGTTAAAGGGGTTTTCATCTCAATGACAATTGTGAATGCCACTTCCCTTAGTTAAACCAAATAAAATGTCATGTTCAAAATAAGAATGAGTACAAAATAAATAGGAAAAGTTTTTTCCTCTGTTTATCTGAGTGTGGATTATCAAGCTTCTTTCCTTCATCTTAGGCTGGAGGCTAAACTATGCTTGAAATGTGTAAAGAACATTGATGAATTTGATTTCCCCATTGAACACTATTCAATACAAATATTCTTAGAGAAGATAAATAAGGCTTTATTAGACTTTTATATCAGCATAAATAAGGTTAATAGATTATTTTCTAAGATAAGTTAAAGTTGAATTTGCTTTGAAATTTGCAGAGCACTGGAACTTGAGTCTCTGTATAGAAACCATGGCTAAAGATTCACCCTTGTTTCCATCTTACTGAGCTTCTAGGTGGAAGTTACTGAAACTTTCTGAGACTTACTTCTTCCATGCATGAGTTGGAAGGCAAATAAATAAAAGATGATATTTAACCACATTTTCTTTAAATAGCCATAGAAATCTAACATTTTAAGTTGGTAACATTTGAAAGTTCACCCCTAAAATGTTATTTTAATAATTGCAACTAAGAATCTGTCCTTCCAACAAAAAATATTTCAATCAAAACTCTTATCTTGAGCCCAAGATAGAAAAAAAGAATTTAACTGACAACTGCTGCGGCTATTGAATAGATTTAGAATTTATAGAAAGCCATTGTAAGGTGCTTCTGAAAAAAAGGAAAATAACTTTGAGTAGTAACCACTGATGCTCCGGGTAAAAATGGAAATGAAGAATTTCCATAATTTTTTGTTAGGACAAAGAATCTGTGTACACATTGAAAATAAAGAGAAGGTGTTGAGAGATGTCATATGCTCTAACACTGAATGTCAAACCACAACAAATTCCAGGGGAAAGAAACTGTGTGTGGCTTCCTGCTAAATTTACTAGAGTGATTAAAGTGCAATTACATATATGAATATGTGATAATTAAATAATAATACAGAAACATTCTCATGTAAATGCTAAGGGAGCAGAATGGAGCACCTGGAATGCAGACACACCCAGGGAGAGAAGTATATATATCCTGAAGCCCAGACCATGGCATTGAACCTTAAAGAGTCTCCTCAGTTCCACTCAGCTGAACTCACATCTCCTCTCAACATGACCTACGGCTGCTCCTCTGGAAGTTTCTCCTCCCGCTCCTTTGGGGGCTACCTGCAGTACCCACGCTCCTCCTGTGGCTCCTCCTACCCCAGCAACCTGGTCTACAGCGCTGATCTCCAGGCTCCCACCCACTGCCAGCTGGACTCCCCTCTCTACAGCGGCTGTCAGGAGACCTTCTGTGAGCCCCACAGCTGCCAGAGGTCCTGTGTGGTGTCCAGCCCCTGCCAGACGTCCTGCTACCGCCCTAGGCTCTCCACCTTCTGCAGCCCCTGCCAGCCAACTTACTCCAGATCTCTGGGCTTTGGTTCCAGCAGCTGCCACTCCCTGGGTTATGGATCTAGAAGCTGCTACTCCTCAGGCTGTGGTTTCAGTGGCTTCAGATCCCTGGGTTACAGAGTCCATGCCTTCCCTTCCCTTGGTTATGGATCTGGGTTCTGTGGGCCATCGTACTCAGTTACTAGGAGCTGCCAGTCTCCCTGTTACAGACCAACCTATGGATCCAGCTTCTGGAGATCAACTTGTTGAATTCCAGAATTTTTAAGCAAAATGTCTTAGTGTCTGCTTAGAGCTACTATTGTAAGCAATCTGCTCTGCATCCTCCCTCTTGTATGAAGCAGTGGGTGACTGACTAGTTCTTCCAAACTATGAAATTAATGAATAGAGTCCAATGTCTGTCATTTTCAAAACAAGTCATCATTAATGCTGAAATTCTGCTTATGAAATATGTATTTGAGCTAATAAATTCATTCTTCCTGCATTCAATATGCTCTCACTGTCCTTTACTGATTGCCAAAGCTTGATTTGTGATTTGTTTTGGGAGGTCCGGGGTCTCTAAGTACCTTCCGTAGAAAATCCATTTCCCTAGGAAATGGCAACAGTGTAGGTGAATGGGGATGATCTCTGGGCCGTCTGCTGCCTAAGAAGGAACAAGAGTACGCCTGTGCTACCATCACAATCATGCAACTTTCACAACATTACTGAGAGCATTGACACAATGAGATAAATACTCTCTTTATGTTTTCGGTGAGAACATTTTATGCTGACAATAATATTTGGTTTGGAGTTTACATTTTCAAAACAATATTGGGTTCAAGTTTTTCTAGAAAATGTCAGCTAGGTGATGAAATATTTATAAAATATTTTATATAAAATATTTGAATAAATCTGGTATATTGGCATACAAAAGAGAAAACATTATGTTCTAGGTGATAGAGAGTACTATGGTTATCTTTATATATATGAGAACATGAATTATTTTTTGTACATGAAAGACAGAAAAAGGAAGAGGAAGAGAGAGAGAAGGAAAGGGAAGGGAAGGGAAGGGAAGGGAAAGGAAGGGAAGGGACAAAGACTGACTTGAAGATTAAAACAGAGTAATAAATAGCTTAAGGAAGCCATATTTGAGGTTCTTTTAAGAAACATAGGGTTTCTTCCCTCCATATCCATGAGGCATTAGTTCTAGGATATCCTCGTAGATACCAATTCCATGGAAGCTCAAATACCTTAAATAAAATGGAGTAGAATTGCATATAACATATGCATATGACTTTATATGCTTTAAATCATCTCTAGGTTACTTGAAATACTTAATACAATGTCAAGAGTTTTATGAACTTTCAGAGAATAATTATCAATAAAGATCTGTATATGTCCAGTAAAGATGCAACTGTTTTCAACTACTTTTCAACACCACTCGTGGCTGAATCTATGATGTGGAACCACAGACACAGAGGGCTGACTGTATTTAGGATTATTATGAGTTGGGTGCTTTTCTAATATAAATCTCTCAAAACTTAGATAAATGTTCTAGTGACTTTTACTTTGAATGAGCAGATTGCATCATATTCCATGTTTTTTTTCATTTATTTATTTTTGGTACTGGGAAATGAACTTAGGACCTTGCGCTTGCCAGGCAGGTGCTGCCAGGCAGGGGTTGTCCCAACTGAGCCATAACTCCTGGGTCCACATTCAGTGTTCTCCCTAGTTCTTCTTGAAATCCATTGCTGACCTGTAATAATGATACAAAAAATAAATCATTTCAGGATGCCATTCAGCTCTAAGCAGTACATCTCCCATGGTCATTTCAGTTTGAGCACATTATTTTAGAGTGTAAGTGTAGTATGAAAATTTAGACCATGACTATCTAGTCTCCCTGAGTGGGAGAATAATTATTGAAGATTTTCATCTGTGCAGTCATGTTCCATTACTGCTTAGTGGTTTGTCTTCCCTAATACCTTTTCCTGAAGAGTTGTAAAAATTGTATCTGAAAAAACAGGATATCCTTTCTCCTGTGCTAAGATCATAATGGGCTAATCATAGAGATATGGAAACTAGGTCCTATGTGTGTAGTAACCTCTTCAAAGCTAAAACAAAGAAAAATAAAAGAGAAGGACAAAGAAACTCCTGGTGACATAGAGCCTTCTGTTTTCCGTCATCCCTTAAGTCAGCTTCAGTTATACCTATATGTGTTGAATATGTTGGTCAATAAACACCTCTTTTGGCTTAAAATAATTAAAACCAATTAAATTTCTGTCACTCCCAGCCAAAGAATTATAGTTAAAAAAGTGTGTCATCATGGTGCAGAGTTACTCACCTACTGTGGTGCAAAGCAATTAAAACATTTATGAGTAAAACCAAACGCTTACAGGGAGTTTGAACTATTGCCATTAGTCGTGATTGTAAATTACTAATTTTTCTCTAAGTAATGTGGAATGAGTAAACTGTGATGAAGGCACCATTTCAGAAACAAAGTTAAAGGGGTCACGGTAGCATGGCCAGTGAGAGCATCCGGGAAACTAGAATCTTCTAACGTAAATCATGGCAGCCACAGGCGCTACCAGAGTCAACATACTCATGACATCATCAGAGATCACCATGAGCACAAAGGACAGTAAAACCCTCAGGGCCTTAACCTGTTGTTCATTAAAAGAGGGATCTTGTGTTTTATTCTAAGACAATCAAGGTCTTAAAATTGGTTTTTGCTAAAACCTGTGACACTTCACTTGCACCTACAGATACCCAAAGATAATTGGGAGCACAACAAAGCTAATCCTTCATTTCTATATCTATTTTTTATTTTGAAACTCTGGACATATTTCTTTTTTCCAAATGTCAACAAAATGAAATTCATCATCCCTAAATTTACCTGGTCCATGTCGTCTCCCTTGAAGACTAAGGATGTACAGATAAGAATAACTAAGGTAATTTTCAATATTTACCAAAACATCAGATTGTTAACTTTTATAAAATCCTGTTCCAGATGCCCTCCCTGGAGTCTGCAGCCATTGTCTCAAGTCTGTGCTTAGCTGGATTCCAGGAAAAGCAGGGCCTTGTGTAATTGATACTGCTCCAAGCAGATGTAATCATTTCATGTGAAAGGAATCACCATTTAAAACATGAAAATTCCTCTGGAGCTGCAAAACCCAATTTGATATTATGATCTAACAGACCCTGACCCAACTAAGCCTTAAAATCTGACCTCTGCTTTTATAAGTGAGCCAGCGTAATCTGCTTCATCAGCATATGCCCCTCTAACTGCTCTAACTGGAGTCCTTTTTCTATTTTGTCTTTTGTTAAGGGCTGGCATAACTTTTGTCAGATCATCAAGCTAGAAACCCTTACCATTTTCTCATATTTTCCAATGAAAAATTTTTTTTCCTGCAAATGTATGCTTTTATTTAATTTTATCATTTAAAAAAAAAGAGTCATGCTAGCCAGAGACAGAGCGACTAGCACAGAAATATTTTCATCTAAGAAGAATCCCAAAATAGAAGGAAGGAGTTTCCAGTGACCAAGCGCATCTACTTCTGAAGTGACTTAGAGAATTCTCCTCTTTGTAATGGAAATGGTGAAAAGAGCCAAAAAAATTGCAACTTGAGGATCCAAGAAGACCATGGATTAGTATTTTTTCAATATTTACACTTTTCAAAGTATAATGTGAAGACTCAGATTTGAGGGATCAGATGAGATTATGACACAGCATTGTTTATTCTCCACATAGTCATTTCTTAATATTGCATCTGCTGATCTACACAATTTTTGCCTTTCCCTAGCTTCTCTCCCGTTTGCTTTTGTATTCCCTCTCTCTGTCTCTCTCTCTATCTTTCACACAGACACACATGAACACACAGCAGAGAAAGAATGTTTATTTAAAAAAAATAAAAATGATTGATTTTTTTAAGTTGCACCATAACACACATTTCTACAAATGCACTTGTCTGTTGTTCTAGTCATTATCTGAAGTAATCCTGGAAGTCCCTATCATGTCTTTAGTAGATGTGATAAAAAATGCAGTAACTGCTGCTGCTCAATGCCGAACAGTAGAAGGCACAATCGGAAAATCTTACTCTGTGTCCTGTCCATCTCATTTACCAGGTCATGCACTGAAAATCTAGACAGCAAGATGCAGCAGAAGTATGATTGCCCAGCTCAACAGATTAAGAAAAACATTTGTGCTTTGACTGTCGAATACATTCTGCCAAACTCTATCTTCTTTACCAAATCTCTCATAGGGATTCTTTGAGCTTTAGGCACAAAAGTTGCCTTTTGTGAGTTACAGGCCCTGTTTCTAATTTCCTTTCCCCCAGGGAATTCTTTGAATTCTTTTTAAACCAGCCAAACAGCTGTGAGAAGACTGAATTTCCAGTGCAAGGATTCATGACGCTGTGGTCATGTTAACTTCTCCCTATACAAGTATTGACCAATATGAACATTCCTTCAGTGTTTGTTTGAGGTGCTGAAAATTGAAACAGGGGCCTTGCACACGCCAGGAAAGTGCTCTAGCACTGAGTTAGACTCCTCAGACCTGAAAAGTTCTGCTTTTGAGCTACAGATCTTCACCTGTGTCAACTGCACTCCTTCCGTGGCCATCCTTCTGTTAGAACAACCATGCATTAACTGTGCAGAGGGCAGCAGCTTTTGCCTGTTCACCTTTCTATCTGATTAAGTAAAAATTGGTTTATTTTAGTAATGTTTTGTTTCAAGGTATATACTTTGTAATAAAGCGGGTCATTATACACAGGTAAAAAATAGCAGAGAGAATTATTTGGTTATGAGATTACTCACTGACACTGTAGTTGTACACTTTGTATCTTATGCTCAGGTATATTTTGGATGTGCTGAGGTTCAACAAAAATAATTATTTTCTTGTGAAATATACACTAAATTTTCACTCTAGAGACGTGTTAGGATATGTAAGATTATTATGGGTAGACTGGAGTTTTTCCCCTTCTCTTCTTTTTCCCTTTTACAGTACTACATAGAGGAACATAAAGCAAAGCTAAACTAAACCGAACTGAACTAAACTAAACAAAAGCACCTTGCAAATTAGAGGATGTTCCTGGCTCTGTTTTTAACTATGAGTACATACCCTTTAACTTTCTTAGGGCATCATCTTCCTGGTTTTTAAGATGAGCTGCATTTCATCATCTGTGTTCACTAAGATCCATTTCATCATTGCAGAGCTACCCATGCTCCGTGTTTGGGGTTAGGTTACCCATCGGGGGATGAGCTCTTCACTACTCCATTGCACTTTACATTCTGATCTGTGAACTGTGGAGATGGGAACAAAGAGCAAATATCTAAAATGTAACACAGTATAAAACCTAGTACTGTTGGGATGATTTTTTAAAGGTTAAATCATAATTCCTGAGCAAGTAAAAATCAAACAGACATGAAATACTTTAACTCATTAGTGAAAGAAGGGGACATTAATATGGTACACATGGTTCAAATCATGATTGGAAAAATAAATTTTGTAAGTTGGTAAGAATGTTGAAATGAATAGACATATATAGATGTAAAGTGATCCCTACACACAGAAACAGAATTGATTGAACTTTGCTGGATTAAAATTATCTTCATTTCTACAGACAAAACTTATCTGTACTAGTATCAATTTTCTACAAGTTGTAGAAATTATTCAGCATTATGTTATAATAAGTTCAAGTCCATTGAAAAATGGAGATATCCTGAAAAGTGAATTGGACAAGTCCGTGGTAATTCATCCCCCCATTTTCAGTCTTTTATAATTTTTTGACCATAATATGTGAAATCAGTAATGTTCATTGTGAAATACCATTCTCCATGAGTTTTAAGTGTTATTCTTCTTTTTAATATGAAAAAGAAACAGAAAAGGAAATTATGCACAGCATTTCAAAGAAAGATTTATTTATCTTATGTTTTCAGGTTTGTTGAGGAATAATTTATAAATGAAGTTCTATATATTACAACAGACCATTTAATTTTTGCACATATATGCAGCTGGCCCCTGTTATTGTTTAAACCTAAAGTGTCCCACAAAGCTTCATTTATTAATAGGACTTTTGAAAGGTGGTTCTGGGTGTTGTGTATTTTGTTCTAGTGATGAGAAAGTGACTAAGATAGCTCTCTATCTCCACAGGCTTTGAACTTACAGATTCAATGTAGCAAATACTTGGAGAAAATTTTCCCACTTGTATTGAACACACTTTTTCCTGTTATTATTTCCCAAACAATACATGATAAGAACTACATAGCATATGGACTGTATTAGAGATGGTAAGCAATTTAACAATTTAAACTTACACAAGAGGATGTGTGTTTGCTACTTAGAAATGCTGTGTCATTTTGTCCAAGAGACTTGGGTGTTTGTGGCTTATGATGCAGAGGCCTGGGATCAGTTCCCATGGATACGAGGAAAGACTAGGTGAAATGATCACCACAGTCAAGCTGATTAACAAAGCCATCACCTCAGTTTCCAGTTAATTAATTAACTAATTTCTACCCTTAGCAGTCTGCTTCCATAAATTAGAACTACATCTTTTCACTGTAACAAATTTTGATGTGCTTGCATTGCTTTTGCAGAAACATTCACTTGAAATTTTACATCTAATCTTACCAATCAATAATCTATGTATATTCTCAGAATATATTTAATTTTCATTAAAATTCTTTAAATAATTACTTTATAGGCTAATGGAAAGCTGGAGAAATAATACATAAACTTCCCTGAGCCCTTCAACCAATCTTCCCCTCATGTTGATGTGTCCAAGCACTATGATAATTGAAGAAGGAAACTGACATTTGTATAATGATACTAGCGAAGTCACAGAAGCTCATTCTGAAAATATGTACATCTGTGAATGTCTGCATGTGCAAGGATCCACAGAAGTAATATCTTGTGTAGATTAATGTGGTCACTGCCACAATGCATCTGGAGAATTATTCCATAAATGATCAACTTTTCATCATTAGAAACATTTAAAAGGATAATCGTCTGAGTTAGCGTGGGCTGCTATCACAAGATATCATAGATTGAGTGACTTAAACAATAGTCATTTATAGGTATTTCTGACTGTCCTGAAGGTTGAGGATATCCAAAAATCAATATTTTGGCCAATTCTGCTCCTAGTAAGGAGCAGTATTTCTGGACTGCGGATGGCTGTCTTTTGTTTCCTCCCATGCGAGGAGAATAACTTTGTCTCCTCTACTGCTTATGAGGCTCTAATCCCATGCCGAGGACTCCACACCAACATCCTCTTCTAACCCTAATCATCTCCAAAATGCACTGCTGCCAAATATTACCATATAGGAGGCTGGAATACACAAATTTTTTAGAGATACTAATGTTCATTTGAATGCCGTAATGATACATCAGAATATGGGGCACATGTTTTATGTTTTTGTATTTAGAAAATATTATTTAAGGGGCTGGGGATATAGCTCAGTGGAATAAGCGCTTGCCTAGCAAGCGCAGGGTCCTGAGTTCGATCCCCAGTACCGCAAAAAAAAAAAAAAAAAAAAAAAAGAAAGAAAGAAAATATTATTTAAAGTGGTTCATTAATGTGGTGGATTAACTAATGGTCAACTTGTAACACCCAGTTGAACGAAATCAGCATGGTCCTGGGTGTGGAAGGCCCCCTTGAAGATCGTCGCTAATAGCATGAAAGGAGAACTGGAGGGGAAGATGGTGTGCTGTTGATTCCCTAGAGAATCTTGTCACTCTGGTTTTAATGATATGAACTCAGCTGTTAACATCAGAGGAGCTCAGGTCCTCACTGTCTCTGAGGATGGCTGTGGTCCTTTTCCAGGTAGCTCTGGTTCTTACCTTGAATATTACTCCTTACTCCAGCATAAATCCTTTAGCCTGCTGGTCCAGATCCTTCTCACTGATACGGACTTTCTAGCTTCTACCATTGACCCTTGTACCTTCCCATGCAGATCTTTGTTGCAGACTCCCACGAAATATTGTGTTGGGCTTTCCAGTTGGACTTGTGGACAACATTGCCATGGGCTCCAGGCCCTCAGCTGGGTCTCTAGTGCATGGACAGATCTCCCAAACTCTTCTGCATTTGGGGGTGAATATTATAAAATGACCGTATAAATTGTGTGTCCTGTGTTAAATCTATTCCCTTGTAAACCTGACTACAACAATTGAGTGTTAGAAACTGTGAATCTTGCTTTTCCTAGAGAGGAACAACAGGAGAGCATTTAAGGTGAGCGGTGAACTGGTGCATAAGAAAAGATCAACTCGAAATATCAACACGATGTAACAACATTCCGCTTTTCTCAAGCCATAAACAGAAGCAATAAATTTCAGATAAAACTTTGACCATGTTATGTTAAGTGAAATAAAGATATAGGGAGACAACTACTCTATTATCTAACTTTGGGGTTATAAAATAGTCAAATTAATAAAAGAGTAGACTGGGGTTCCCTGGGGATTACCAGGGACCGAAAGGAAGGGAAGATGGAGAGGTACAAGCAAAGGATGCAAACCTTTTCTATTAAGATGAAGAAGTTCTGTAAGGTGTCAAATGGAGCGTAAGGACTAGAGTTAAGAATACTTCAGAGTGTCCTTGAAATTTCCCAGGAAAGTAGAATTTTGTGTTCCTACCACAGTGAATAAACAATAAATAATCAAAATGAACAAATAAATTTAATTCCTATGAGAGATAGTAAATAAAATCCCAGACTTTACCCAAAATATTCTTTTCTCACATGTCTACTCTGAAATGTGTAAATTCCTCTCCAGTCTTCGCTTTGTTCTCTGATGGGATTTGTATTTGCTGAACATCACAAGCTCCTCCTCCCCATGCTAGTTGCTGGAAAGAACTGTCTAAGGCACCCTAAGAGGTCAGACATGAAGTGTGTTTATATATGTTTACTATTTGACTCAGCAAGTTGATCAAATTTATCGTCCCTTTGAAAGTTTGCTTTTGGTTATTTGTAATACATGTGAAGGCACTGTGACTCTCCAAAAAACAAAAGAAGCTAAAAGGATTATAGTTTTCTTGCTTCCTGAGAAGGGAGTTGAAAGAGAAGAACACTAGTTTTTTCTAGTTTCTTTGAGGCAGATAATAGCACAAACTTTAGTGAAAATCAGTTTTAGTCACTGTTTTCAATGCAATGAGTGACTGCCCTCATTTCATCTGCCTGCGATAATATCTAAAAGTGTCTCCTATATATTCTCTTTTTCTATTTTATCAGCAAAATAACTCTAGTCATGTAATTGGAAAGGCAGCTTTTTATCACACTCCTAATTCTAAAAAAGAAGTAAAAGTAACTGAATCTGTGTTTTTTACAGTTTACTCTGCCTGTTGGCCAAATGGCCACAGAGGTTAATGCCTTGATCATAAATTTGATTCCAGGGGCTTCATTTTCTGTGTCCTGTGGATATTGCACTGTGAAGAGGTGTCACTTGTTCTTCATAGTCTGCAGTTTATGAAACAAATTTAAAAAACACTTTAGCTTCACCAATTTTAGGATGATTTTCTATGGTGTGCTACTACACTAGGAAGGACAGGGAGAGCCATCAGAACACATTTAGTTCATCCTCAGAGCTGCAGACTTCATTCTGGGAGAAGGACATGGTAATATCTCTTAATCACGTCAACATAAGGAGAGAAATGGTTTGCACAGCAAACTCACTTATACTGAAGGTAGAATTTGGCTCAGCAACTTTTTAATTTTTGAATTATCAATGGTGAAGGTGTAGGACTATGAATTGTAGAATACCCTGCCTTTTACATCCTCCTTCTTTTGTTTTGTCATGGGTTTTGGTTGTTTGCCTGAAATATCCCTACCATGTCCAGTTTAGTCTACTTAACATATCTTCATACTTTTTATCTGAAAAATGAATATAGTAGTTAATTTATAGGACTATTATGAAGACTATGTATGAGAATTACATAACATAAAGTAAAAGCTTTTGTATTTTATATTTTTTTAATGTACTGTGCTTCAGGTACATTTGTTTGGGGCACAATCTCCTTGACATATTGTTAATATCATCATATTTTTAAAAATTACTGTCCTTTTATAGCAAGCAGGAGAAGCCCATGGTAGACTTTGGTCAGCATTACTAAGATTACAATAAAACTTCACTATTTCAAACATAGCGAAGAAAATTGGATAAATGTAATGAATAAATATAATTTTATTGTCCAAAGTTAACTTGTCATGAAATGAATTTATTTCCACCCTAAATATTTACTGATTATTATGCTGGATCAAAGGAAAACAAGTCAACAATGCGTACACATTCTTTAAATGACTCTTTTACCTGCTGGAATACTGCTCTGTGAAGAAGAGCAGGACATCTCAAGAATCACTGAGAAGTCTCAAAAACACTAATGGTGGAAACAGAGTTCATCTGGTACCCATTATGCCACCAGCATAGTACCCTATTCCTGATACTAGCAGTACCAGTCAACACTCTGTCACATTTAAGTACAAACAGAATACTGGTTATTCATGATTGCAAACCTCAAAACAAATGAGCACTGGCAGTTAACATCTTCACCCCCTGAATTTAAAACTCTTTCTGATGTAGTTAGAAAAGGAAGGGAAATCACTCTAAAAGTATTCAGTGGATGCTGTCCAAGAAAGGCCAGTTTGTGAATGGCTAGACATCCCCACAAAGCTGGAGCATGATTATGTACTGTAACTCCTGCTGAAAATATCAGTAGTGTTAGGATTGTTCTCATGCTCGGTGTAGACTGATAAGAGTCAAGCCCATTAACATAAACTGAAGAGGGCCGTTTCACTGTATTAGTTATGGCTACTGCAGCTACTAAACTGGCATCCCCCTCATGTCCAGTTCCTGCGATATCCTCCAGGTAACAGGATTGGGGATCATCAGAACATCACAAGCAGAGCCCCCCATTTATCTTTCCTACCTATTGGACCTTTTGAGCTTCTGTGCTTTAAAACTTTCTTTAAAGATTTAAACAATTAGATGATATGTATTGCAATTTGTCTTCTGAAAGAGTAAATCCAATTAAACTGCCTAAGCCTTTGAGTCCGTTAGAAGCCAGAAATTACGTATTTGTGAGTCTCTGGCTCTCACACTGTGGTATTTGCTTTGTGCCTATTGTAGAGCCTCTTAAAAATTCAATTCTCTGAACCATAAAAGAGAAAATAACAGCGACAGTGTTCACACTAGATGACGATTTGAGGAAAAATGTTAAGATATGTGGAGCAAATAGAAGAGCTCTTTGATTATAGGAAGAATTCTATAAACCTTCACTATCGCTAGAAGTTAAATATATGCAACTTATGACCAAAAAATAAATGCTTGTGAATGTCTTGACATAACTCTCTGGTTGCATGAGCGATAAGCATATTCTTATATGTATCCAACAAGTAAATATTCTTTCCATCAAGTAAACATTTTACATAGCTACTAAAAGCACACACTCATATACTCCATTTACTACCACACATCATTGTGTTTACCTCATAACATATAAGTAAGCGTTTCCATGTGCTGCCTTTATTATATAACTTTGTCCTAGAGTAATTTAATTCATAATTCCATTAAGGCATTTTCTATCTATTTTTTAAAAATACGTTATTTATTTTGAGATCCTTGAGGTTAGTTCCAGCTCTGCTCCTCCCCAGTGTCTGCCCATCTTTGGGGCACCACATTGCTGTGTCTGGGTCCGTTATTGGATAAAATGCCCATCTTGCTCAATATGGAAATGGGACAATCTGTAGCATTGCTGGGGAACTTTTATTTGTTCAGCAATTTTCTATGTGCTTGAAGAAAATAATTTGTTATTTGCTTTACAGCATGTAAACAAAGCCCCTAAGGAGCTGTTAAATATTGACACTCTATAAATTTGTTAGTAGATTACTTTTTTAAAGTATTTAGCCTGGAATTTCCATCTTCTTAGCTAATATAATTGAAATCCACTTATATGAGGCATTCCAAACTCATCCAGCTGGTGAAGAGAGTCAAGCAGAATTATTTTTCCATAGCACTCATTTGATTCATATGATAGATCATAAAGATACAATGATATCTTTTTCTGCAACATTTCTATCATGCGTACCATATTAGTTGCTGCTGAATGTAAGCACATGCTTTTCAATATGGTGAGCCACATTAGGAATGGCAGAAAAGAATCCCAGTGAAAATAACAGCAGAAGTAGGGAGAAAGAAAATAGCTGTATCTCAGCAGCCAGTAAGCGATCCTGTCAGTTGTAATTGAAGCTGGCAATGATGATCAAGTGTTTGGAATATGCAGCAATCACCTGAAATCAACAACAGAACAGTAAACTAGCTTTGAGCTATAAAATGCAAGTATGCATATTTATGATGGCTTTCATCTATTCAATTGAAACTAGACATCACACTAAGGACATGTTCTCATGCAAATTACAGTGCAGAAAGATATTCAAGATGGTTATCAAGAAGGGCTCAAACCTGGGGTGAGTGTCTGCGGGCCTCAAGGTCAGCAGCTAACATGAACAACACACGCCTCTCATACAGTGGTGGCATATCGCCACCGCTGTGCCTCAAGTCTCTTCCTGTTTCCTTCCATGATTCCTGTGGCAGTCAATCTAATCTCCTGTTACTCCAACAGATTGGTCTGCCTCCCTGGCCCCTGTTCCTGTAGTCACCACCAAGACGAGTCTCTCCACAATGACTGAGAAGTTTCTCTAAGGCCACCAGCATCTGCAAATCATGCCTTTTTCATGGGAAGTTGTCTGTATTATAAATTCAATAGGTTCTCATCTCTACATTGCAGATCCAAAACTTGAATTACAGTCACAGCTTCTCACCACCCAAACTATTTCTCTGCTACGGACAACCTGTCAACTCATTGTAGACTACTCTACAGGCATGGTTTCTACAAATGAGCTTTTTGCCTCTTCCTACTCTGATAGGAAATGCTGCTTCCATCTGACTCACCTAGTGTGAGCACTGTGTTGAGAATGGGATGGCCAGCAACTGCCCCGTTTCTTAGAGAGATTTGTTCTTCTGTCCTTACAGAATGATCAGAGCTGGGAACCTGGAGTTTTATACATCAAACAGTGAAATAATTTCATTAAGGGAAAATTTACGGGGTTATTTATGTGTTCCTGTTATTCTATGTCTGAAGTCATATTGCTATTTAATAAGCCAACATTTCATAGACTTTAAACATAAGCAGCTTTCCCTTAATGTTATTCACTGTAACTCCAGTAAATGTACTGAGGTTACATTTTTTAATATGATGAATTACTGTGTATCTAGCTTTGGTTGCTAATTTTGCAAAACAGCTCTAAAACCAGAAGAAGAGCAATATATTAGTCCCAAAAGGAAAAGTTCTGTATTCTAAAATACTTTCTAACAAGAGAATTCTTATAGGTTAGCAGGATTTAAAGCATTTAAATATAAAGAAACTAATACTCTACAAAACATTGTATTAGTAGCTTAAAGGTCTCTCAGGACAAAAAAATAGTGATTGAATTTGATGGACAATGGCACACTTTAAAGTCACCCATCTTATCTTAATATTCTTCTACTCACATTGTAGACACAGATGAAGCCATCATTTCTTTATGGATGGAACCGCCTCTTAATCACCTCCCAGTACATACCACCTACTATATGCCTGTGCTCAGTGCATGCTTGCTGAATTGATTTAAAATAGATTACCCAGCTTTTGCAATCCACATGAATGTACTGAAGAGGTCATACACGATGGATTACTTTAACAAATGTTTGTTTAGTGTCTCCTATGCACCAGGCATTGTTGAAACTGGGTATTTCCAAGTTTAAACACACACACACACACACACACACACACACACACACACATTCTGAATTTGTTCACGGTTAAGTGAGACCTCTTTCTGACACTGGATACATTTGACAGATTTCCTTTATTCATAATATATTTTTAACTCGATTTGCTCTTTCACTAGTTCTTCCTTCTCAGTCATTTGTGAATCCTTCTGCCTGTGCCAATTCCTTAAATTCAGGCATTAAGAGTTAAGAGTTCTATCCTTTGCTTCCTTCTCACATCTCTCTACATATGTGCCTGGAATTTAATAATCCTTTTGATTAAGAATACAATGTTTCAAACCACATTGTCCAGGTTTAAGCCCTAGGGCCTACTTTTATTCCTGTGTATGACCTTTTAATACAGTCTTCTTCACAGGGAGGGTCATTTACTAGAAAGAAATTTGATCTAATTCTCTCTGCATTTATATCTGTAAATACATCCTCATTTCTACAGATTCACATTCCCTTATTGAAACCAGTGAAACAGGTGAGTTTTAGAAGAGAGATCCTTTAGATCATAAAAAAATGCAGCACACTGTCAATTATATAATAACCCAAATTGTACCCTAGGGCAAAACTCTATAAGCAAAAGCATTGACTTATATGGTATAAGGCACAAATATCTACACTAAACAGAAGATGTAAGAAAATACATACCATTTCTATTAACCTAAGTAATAAGATTCTATCTAAAGAGAATAGACCATGTTATGTGTAATCACCAAGTTAGTTCAAAACAATGGAGTGTTTCTTCAGTTAGCTGGACTGAGCTTTAAGCATGTTGTGGATCTAACAATATCCATAACCCCACCGTGTCTTATTCTGCTCTTTGCAATGTAGCTCCTGTACCTCTGTCTCCAGCCGTGTCTTTTGTCTCTTCTCTTTTAATACACTGTGCTGAAAGCTGGTGGAGACTCCACTGTCTGACTTACTCCACGGACTTTAGTCTTAAACTGGGCTGAAGCCATCTAGTGCATTTTAAATGTAAAATTAGGCATCAGAGTCTCCATGAACAAGATAATTGGGGCATAGATTATGGGCAATCCCTCATATCATATTTAGGAATTTGAGTTTGAGTTAGAAAGGGTTAACTTGTATTTTTAGACAGACCATTCTTAGAAATGCACCGGAAATTGAACTGAGGTAGATAAGACCAAAGTCTCGGGGCGTAATGATGACCACCTGTAGTATCGGAATCTGATGCTACAGTTCTGATTATGAGAGCAGTTGAGATGCTTCTGGGTTTATCATTGCAAAACTTCCAAGGGGATGTAATGGAGCAGCCCAGATATGTATCTATATCTATATATCTATATATCTACATATCTATATCTATACATATCAAGCAATAATATAGAAGTCTACAGAAAAGATAGGAGTGGTAATAAATTCACTAATTTTTATTTTTTAAATTCACTAATTTTTAAATTGAACTTTAAACATTTCTTTTTCTCAGCAACTACTTCCATTTCTCTTAAGCTGAGGATTCAGTGTTAAGAAAGAACAATTATTGTCTGCTTCTCATCCTCATCTCTGTGATGTCGATTCAGAGATGTGTCACTCAAAGAATGGCTTATGGTCCAGGAGAAGCCAGTGATGTCAAACTTGATTGCATTAAGCTGAAATTTTTATTCATGCAATGTTTATTAATGAAAGAAGCAATGCATTCATTTGCATGTTGATATACACTGCTTATTGCATTACCAAGTCAGTAAATTAGTATGGACTGGCTTGTTTGAGTAATACAGCTCTAATACAGAGGGTAAGGAAAGGAAATACAAATAAAATTGTAGGATTAAGTAATGGATGATGAGAAATCACAACAGGGGAAATTCTTTTAACCTGGCATAATGGTTACCACAAAGTGAGGAAAGGATTATTTGGTCCAGATAAAGAAAGAACATTGAAGAGAAAGAGAATAGTATGTTTTATAGGAGAAAAAGGAACGAAATATTTCAGTGCAGAGCAAAGTTCAGAGAGGAAGCCATCACAACAAAAAGGTACAGTTAGAGATTTGAGGAAAAAGCTAAAGTTAGAGATTTCAGCAAAGATGTGATCCCACGACCTTAAAGCCCATCTATAAGTATTGTGTTTTACCACAGATATGGTAGAAAGAAATCAGAAAGATTTAATCCAGAGTGAAACATGGCCACCTTTTGGTTTTGAGAAAATCAGAGGAGAGTGTACATAAAATATTCAAGGAAGTAATTTTTAAAAGAGAAACAAGCAGCCTTGGAAGGCTTTTGAGCAGCCCCAATGAGAAAAAATGACTACCTTGGCTTATAGCAATGGTTCTCCTCCAGAGCTGACTTTGCTGCACTTATTCCCAGGCAATATTTAGACTTTCTAGTTGTCATAATATGAAGGGGTAGATGTGCTACTGGCATCTACTGGGTAGTGATTATGGACATTGCCAAACATTTCTCAACACATGGGATAGTTCTCCTCAACAATAACGTCCAATTTAAAATATCAAAGATGCCAAGGTAGAAATATTTTGGATGAGAAGGAAGGCAGTAAGGGTACTGGGTAGTTTTCAGATAAATTTGGAAGGTAAGATGGGCACTGTACAGGATAGACTATGTAATTTAAGATGGTGTCAAAGTTCCTGAGTAAAACTATGGGGCAGAAATACTGCTTATTACAAGAGAAAAAATACTTTTTCTTCCTAAAGAAGAATAGTTCAATTTGATGCACATAGAATTTTAACACCCTTATAAAACTTTCAAATGAAAATGGCAAGAAGTAGTCAGATGCCCAGGCCTAGAATTTTAAGAATAAAAATATGTGAACTGGAAACATAATTTTGACTGTTTCAGTGTCACATAATATATGTGATATTTTAAGCCACAAGGAAGAGATGACTACTTTAAAGTGACAATCTAACCAAAGTTCAGCACCAAGTTTTAAGGTGCATTATGAACAGAAACACAACCTGGGGTAACAAAGTGGGGAAAATTACACAGAAAACAAGGACTTTGATGTCACGATAGTATAAACCAAATATATCTAAGGATTAAGGACACAGTCCCCTGTGTTAATGTAATTTACTGTTCACGTGGGATCACCCTAAAAATGCTTATCGCATATGCAGCATCCAGGCTACTTGTGACCATGAAGACCAGTTTCAGAAGAATGTTAGACAGGAATGAGAAGGTTATTTTAAAAAGAATGAGAAGTGAGGTGATACCAAGCAAATAAAATGACCCAGTAGAGAATTTGACTTAAAAGATAAAAATTATATAATCATGGAGAAGCATCTGGACTGGCACTCCTTCAAGGGTCTGGACTGAAAATGTTTAATAATAGAAATAAGTTTGAGAGAAAGGAGCCATTAGGGTGAGTGGCAGTGAAACCATTAGTAACAGAAAACAAAAGTGGTTGAGGGCGTTTTGCCGGGATAGAGATGAAGGACACAGTGAAGATCAGTTCAAGCACAGAAATGGTGGGGGCTGTTGTATGATTTGGATCCAGCACATCCCCCACAGACCTCATGCCATCATAGACGGGGCTCCTGGGAGGAGACTGAGTCATGAGGTGAGATATGGCTGCCTCGCTGTCAGGAGGTAGGGTCTGGTTGAAAAAGACAGTCACTGGGGACATGACCTGGAAGGGTATATCCACCTCCCCGGGTCCTGTCTTACTTTCTGCCTCCTGGCCACCATTTTGTAAGCAGGATTTTTCCCACTATGCCCTTCTGCCGTATAGTTCAGCCTTCGAGATGGCTGACTAGACTAAATCATGTGTTTGAATAAAACTCTCCTCCTTTAAATTGTATATTTGGGGAATACACTAATGGCCTATGAGGGGATACTGAGCACTTTGGTGGGGAGCTCGGAGGCCTGAGAGGGAAGGGGCCTCCCCTCAGGTTGCATGAGAGCAGTGACTACCTAGACTGGGCCTCCTCCAGAGTGGCACTGGGACAGAGTGCGGGAGCTCCACTCGCCCCCGGGGCATGCCAGGTGTTTCGCCCAGTCTCTGGGGTGGTTTGCCAGATGCTCCCCCGCCCAGGGCAGGCCAGGTGCTCAGCCCAGGCCCTGGGGCATGCCAGGAGCTGCACTCTGCCCCCAAGGCATGCCAGGCACTCCGCCCAGCCCCCGGGGCATGCCAGGAGCTCCACCCTGCCCTCCCAGTGTGCCAGGTGGTCCTCCCCGCCCCTGGAGCTCCACTCGGTCCCCAGGGCATGCCAGGCCTCCACCCGTCCCCCAGAGCTCTGCCCTGCCCCCAGGCTGTACCAGGTGCTCTCACCCGGCCACTGGGGTGTGCCAGGCACTTTTCTTGGCCCCCAGGAGGGCCCTGAATACCAACCTGAGCCTATAGACACAGATGCTCTGACAGAGTCTGGCGGTTCACTGTGTAACCCCGTCTACCTGACTGGATACTCGACAGCTGTGAGGGCTTGCCAAACGGTGCTTCTCCACCTCCTGCCATAGCAATTTCTGTATACCTACGTAACAGACAGCATATTTAGAAGCAGCCAAGTCTCTGCCCAAAGTAAGAGCATGAGGGAGTAAAAAAACCAAAAGTGCATTTATTACCAGTGGGAACATTACTGACAGGGTGATAGAACAATGGAGGTGGAGTGGAGAAAATTATTAATTGAATGAGCCGTCATCTGTATAACTGAGTAATAAAGATGAACATAACATTGTGTAATGCAACGTCCAGTTGTAACACCCTGCTATTTTCTCTGTAATTTGTTATTTCCTTTAGTGTTTTTGTGTTAACAAATGCAAAGACAACACTACGTAATACAGCATCCAGTGATGGCACCCTACTGTCTCCTCTGTAATTCAGTATTTCCTTTATTGGTTTTCTTATAACAAGTACAAAGATAACATTATGTTATGCAGCATCCAGTGCCAATTCCCTACTATCTTCTCTATAACTTGGTATTTTCTGTATTGTTTCTGTGTTATTCTGGGTTCTTTTGTCTTCAAAATTTAAAAAAAAATTGTAGATTTGGGGGATTTTTAGCTCAGCCAAAAGGAAAGTGACTAAGATAATTGTGTTATTTTTTAAAAATAGACATACTGATAACAAGTGAGATTAAAAATGACCAATCAGGCAGAGCCACAGAATACGCACTTGTACAAGTGTGGGAGTATGGCAGGGGGCCACGTTTATGGAAAGAAAAAAGTAAACAGAGTATAAATTTTCACTTACATTTCCTGTAGAAGACAGAATTGGACGAGAGAGCAGGAGTTCTCCGTTCCGATCCAGATTGCACAGCTTTTTGGCTCCATCACATTGAGTCCCTGTGTGACAAATTGTTATTCTATCTATTGTTAGGTCCTTCAGCCAGGTAATAAACATGCTTTGAAGCATCAGGGTAAAATCAGCGGAAGCACTTTCAGACTGATACCACTTTTAATAAGATACTATAAAGTGATACAAGGTATTTTAGCAAAATTTCTTAATTTATTGATTGGATAAACATATTTGGGCTCACTCAATTTGTGCCTATCTATATTAAATATATTTATGCATGTTGATATTCTCATTTCTAATTTATTAATGAAGAAATGAATTTCCATGTTTAGCAGATTCTCTAAGGGTTTTATTGATTTAAATGAAGCATGTGACAAATTTTAATTTTTTAAAAATTATAGCCATATCCTTTTTAAGAACAGTATTTAAAGTTCTGAAACCAATATTGGGAAATGTTTAGTTTCTTCAAAATTGTCATAAGTTCACTTTCTGAAAAGCAGGATGCGCAGTTTGAAAAATTATAACTGAGGTTAAAGTAGCTAGACTGTTGAAGAGCTCCTAAATAAAATAACAACACTGATATGCCTCAGTGAATTAGGGAAATTGTTACATGGCTGGTCATGGTGGAACATTTGAATTCCGGGAAGTGCCTGGCTAATGGGTGTGACTTTAGCATCTGTAGCGCGATGCAAAGAAGGCTGAGTAAGCTGTCTGTGGTGAAATACAGCTCCCGGATTTCTAGCCAAGCTAATTGTCCTCTTTTAAGTTATGCTTTCCCTAATCTTGCTGCTTTGTGTAATGGAAAAACAAGTACATATTCACACACAAGGACTAAAAAGTTGTTCAGAAAGGAGCGAGAATTCAATCATGGTTTCTATCTTTATGTCTAGATTGAAAGTGGCTCACTACTTTGACTTTTTCACTACTGGTTATGATTAATTCAGGGATTATATTTAAGTACAAGATCACATCACTTCATTAAACATCTCTTTCTAAGAACAAAGTTATTTTATATACTTTTAATTTTTTTCTGGATAAAACTAAAACACAAAGTTATATATTTTTTTATTCATAACCAATGGGTAAAACACCTAAGATGTGCCAGACCCTGATCAGATAAAAAGACCATATTAATCAAATTTCCTATGGCTAAGTCCCACAGCTTAAAACAAGAGAAGCTTAACTTCATTCAAGATTGCAGGGGATTTCCTCCGTGATAAAATGGTTCCAGAGCTGAACACACTATGGCGCAGGGGCAAGGGAGCAAAGTGCTTAGTGCATGGAGGCCTGGGAGCAGAGCAGGCCAGCAGCGCTGGAGAGGAAGGAGTGCAGGCCCAGAAGCAGACTCTAAGTTCGCACTTCTGGGAATCCCCCCAACGTACACTTAGAAGTGTGCTCTTCCAGTCCTCAGTGTGGACCCCAAAGCCAATCAAGTTCACCTCACCTGAGTCACCACAAAGGTGAAACCGGGTTACCAGCCCTCTGAGATTCCGGGTACCACACTATTCCCATATGTGAGTGCTCTGCAAGCTGAAATCCTACTGACTGAAAGTGGATCATTTTTAAAGACATCTTTTGCAATTCCACCACAGTGTTATAGGCAACTAAGTTATATAAAATACTGTAGGTGGTCAGACCAGGCCTGGCCCTTGAAGGAGCCAGTATGGAAGACAAGATGTCTTGCAACTATGGCAGAAACAGGCCCCTCCAGCTGTGGGCCAGGCCCCAAGACAAAAGATAAAATAAATGCGCTCACATTCTTCCTAAGGATAAGTATCAGAGATTGATATTCTAAATAGGTCTCTATCACCTTGAGAAAGCCAAGGGTCACTAACCCAGCCCCCTACAGGAAAGGGCCCCTATTCTGTATTCATGCCCATTTGCTAACTGACTTGCTTCCCCATTTGATCCTGATTTGATCCGTTTTATCTGAGCAGTTACAGTTGTAACCTCATTCATTGGGTGACCATCGTTTTATCTCACCTCATGACCACCTAATGATTTCCCAGTTTTCCCAAGGCATGGATTTGCTCTATAAAAATCTCTAGAAAAGGCAGGGTCCTTGGCAATCCAGTGGGGACCCTTTCTGTCTCTTTCTTGGGCAGAAGGTTTCTTTCTCTCAATAAATACATTCTGCTCTTAACCTTCATTGTTCCTAAAATTCATTCCTGTATTTTAGAGAACACAGAGTCATATCAAGACATCTAGCAGTTTGGGACTTTCTTTCCCCTGTGTCAATAGTGTGTGTGTGTGTATGTGTGTGTGTGTGTACATATGTGTGTGCCTACATACCCAAATACAGAAGCTTCTAAAGTGCTGAGAGTCGGGTTCCTGCAGCGTGAAAGCCCAGTGGAGATGAACACCTGTCAAACACGAGGTGTTTGGTTTGGGCTTTAAGAAATCAGAATGATACAGTGTGGGAGTGAGGGGACGGAGCAATGCATCCACTGGAGATTTGTGAGGAGAACAATAAGGAGAACATTCTATTAGCAGATAAATAAATACTGCAGGAGATTAGACAAAAACAGCAATCACCTATGAAACAATTTGAAAAGATAAAATTGCATAGCTCTTTTGCTTTTCAATTCCTAAAAGATACTTTAGAGTAGACTTTAGACATGATAATAGGTGGAGAAAAAGACATTTTTTAATTCCAGGGTCTTTTCTTTATACCATAGACTTTTAAAATTACTGATGAGGATAATTTTAACTACTGCATGTGAAAGTAAATTTTAGGCTTCTTTGTCTATCTAGAAATATGAGCAGAAAGAGAAGCTCAGCAGGGAGTGAAATGAATCACTCCGAAAGGTGTCAAATCTCTCACTCCCAACTGAGTTGGCAAAGGTTAGCATGCTATTAAAATTCAAGTTTTTGCTAATGGGTTTCATTGGTAGTCAACTCACTAAAGGAATACCAGTTTTCAGCAATTATTCCCAGGGATAGTCAGAAGTGTTTGCCAAAGAATTTTCTGCTTCACACAGAAAAAGAATCTAATAACTCCATGGTGGCTAAAACATGAGTTGTTTGAGTATGTTAAGCTAAAAGACAGCAGAAATAGAAGATAGATTGTAACAAGCATCACCATGGTAACTAAATACTAAAACATAATAACCAAAAAACAGTTCAGGAGCTGTGTCTTCCATGACCATGTTTGCAGACGTCACAAAAAGTAAGGAACATCCAGGTAGAAATATCAGATAAAATATAAGTATCGTATTCTGAAATACTATTTTTTTCACTTGAATATTTAATTCTTCATGCATGACCAGGAAGAGAAAGTCAAAAAGGAGTAACATTGGGTCAGTGAACTTAGGGAGGGCTTGGAAGGCCATCTTTAATCTCAGGCCACAGTAGGGCCAATAAAATAGGCAGCCTCTACTTACACATTGGATACGTGTTGCATTTAGGATTCAGCTAAATCCATGGACTGGGCCGTGTTTCCTGAAATACTGTTAACCTCTGCTGATCTGTACCCTTCAACCCAACTACGGAGACTACATTCAATCTGCTTCATAGAGAACAGTTTAGTTTTGCCAGGACAAAACAGCAATCCTACAGTGATAAAATTTCCTTACATCTCCTTGCTGTTTGAAGCTAAAACTTCAACTACCATTTTGTAAAACTTCAGAATACATTTTCAAGACTGCTTGACTCTCTATTTCCCAGGTTACTATCTTAATGAGTGCAAAATATGTATGTTTTTCCTTTAGGTTAGATTGATTTTATCCTTAGTATGTAATTCTGAAAATAAAAAAGGATAAGCTAAAATTGTCAATAAGAGGTAGTGGTTGATTCTAGCAGCTTTGGAGATAAACATGTCTGGGTCGTGCTATTAAGTAAATGCCATTTTTTGATCTGTTACTGGAGCTTACATGACATCTCTAAATCTCTTTAACATCATTCTTAAATTATCTCATAGCAATTGTGGTAATTTTTACAAGTTTGTTGCAGAGATGGAATCATACCACACTTAAATATTTTGCACATAGTAAAAGCACAGTCAATCCTATGTAAATAATGAAGAAGACGGGTACTGATGAGTATTAGGAGTATATTGCCAGGGGAAATGACACACACTCACACTCCAAACACCCACGGTCACACTCCATGGAGAAGGGGGCCACGATGTGCTTCGTGAGCAATGTTTTAAAACACAAGCCACACCTTATATCTGAGCAACACAGAGAAGCAGAGAGGCTCCTATAAATCCGAATGCTTAAAGTGCAGTTAAGGACACCGGAATGCACTCATTTATAATTATAGTCTAGATTAATTAGTCAGCTCATGAAAACATGCACAAGAATGGGCAGGGTCTCTGAGAGATCCAACAGAGGGAAGGTATATAAATATTGCTGGAAGCGGGCAGGAACATTAGAGCATCTGTGCACTGTAACTCAGCTGAGCTCACACCTCCTCTCAACATGGCCTACGGCTGCTCCTCTGGAACCTTCTCCTCCCGCTCCTTTGGGGGCTACCTGCAGTACCCACGCTCCTCCTGTGGCTCCTCCTACCCCAGCAACCTGGTCTACAGCGCTGATCTCCAGGCTCCCACCCACTGCCAGCTGGACTCCCCTCTCTACAGCGGCTGTCAGGAGACCTTCTGTGAGCCCCGCAGCTGCCAGAGGTCCTGTGTGGTGTCCAGCCCCTGCCAGACGTCCTGCTACCGCCCAACGCTCTCAGCGTTCTGCAGCCCCTGCCGGACGACTAACTTCAGATCTCTAGGCTTTGGGTCCCGCAGCTGCCACTCCCTGGGCTATGGGTCAAGGAGCTGCTACTCCTCAGGCTGTGGTTCCAGTGGCTTCAGACCCCTGGGTTACGGAGTCTCTGCCTTCCCTTCCCTTGGTTATGGATCTGGGTTCTGTCGTCCATCTTACTTAGCTTCTAGAACCTTCCAATCTTGTTATAGACCTACCTGTGGCTCTGGATCTCATTTCTTTTATTCACCTTACTAAATTTCTAAGCTTGTTGACCAAAGTCATCAGTAGTTTTGGTTCTATTCATTATTGTCTTCTTCACTTTTATTAAGAACTAGCCCCTAATTGTTCTTTAATATTCAGTTTCTCAACTTATATCTGACTTTAAATATTGGTGGACAAACTTCATTTAAAAACTGTAATTAAGGTACTAATTCACAATAAAGCTTGAGTCTGCATTGGTGAAGGAATTTTTTTTTGTTAGGTTTTCCTTTGAAATTCTATAAAAACTTCAATTTTAATGTAATACATTTATTGAGTTTATATCAAACTATGCCTGCTTTTCTATGTTGTGTATTTTCTAGAGTTTGGTTGTTACATGTTAGAAACATTACTATTAATTAATTAATTAACAAACGTACAAATAGATCGTGAACTCCTATGAGAGTCATGATTTGCACACATTTTCAGGTACCTCAAATAAGTTTCTTTCTGAAAATAGAGATAGTAAACTTATGTGGTTGGAATACACAGACTCCTAGCAATTAAATCTCAGAATCAGCGATTTAATTATTCCTCTAAAAATACTGGTCCTCAATTCTAAGGCAGCATGTCAAACATAGTTGACTAGTTGAAAGTTGTGCTAAGAATGCTGAGAAGACAAAAATTATACTTGTACATGATATAGCCAAATGAAGGATTAAGATTTTAAAAGCCTAAAGCTCATAGTCTCCCTTGGTTTTTACTTGATTGATTTTTCACTGGTGAAGAATGATGCCTATTTTAGAGTTATGACATGCTACACAGCCCATGTGATATCAGGTATTTTCCAAATATTTTTCTCCTCCCTGGGGACCTCTATTCTCTGCAGTCCTGACAAATGACATGCTGACTCTATGCAGTTTAAGTCTAGCAACGGCCTCTCCCTGGTCTTTGGATCTATAGGGATCCAGTGGCTTCACATTCTTGAGCTTTGGACCCAGACTGTACAGCCCAACACATTTTTCATCTGGGAGCTGCCAATCTTTTAGTTACAGAGTTGGTTACAGATCAAGTGGTGGAGCTAACTTCTACAGGTGAATTTGTTAAGCGCTCTTGACCTTCCCTACACGACTACCTCCCTCATGTAGACTTTGGCTGTCGTCTGTCCTGAGACTGTATTCTATCACCTAGAAAAGTGGTAGCTGGGGAGAAATCCATTAGTAGTAAAATAATTTTCATTGCTCATAGACTATTCATGGAATTCTCACCTATCTTTCTTATGCTTTCTTCCTTCTTGAGTTAAAATAAAGCCAAGGTAATAGTTTTCTTTTCAAAAAAACCCATTTAATTAATGCCACATCACAGGTCTTACTGTTTACTTTCTTTTTGCAATGTGTGTTAGGAATTCCAAATCTAGTGGTTTGTTATTTAAAAATGAAATGTTTGAGGTGTAAGGAAAGCCTTCCTGCTAGACTTTTCTGACAACACAGAGTGGAGCTCCTGAGAAATTCTGCCAAATCAAGGCTTGGACAGATTATCCATCCTTCAATTTTCTATCAATAATCAGTCTAAGCAGGGTACTTCCTTCTGATTAAACTAGCATTGAGCCTGATCCAAGAAAAATGTGTGAGGCCAGCTGCTTTTGCTGAGAAAATTGTGAAAATACTTTTTCTGAGAATCTTTTCCAGATTTATGTAAGCCATCCTAGAATTTTTAGGCCGTGATTTTAACTGAGTTTTGTAGCTGGTGAGATGAAAGAAATATATTAGGTGTGGAGGAAATTAAGCATGTGGATACTATTATAATAAAAGGAATGTGATTTCTAAGATTTATTTCTTCTGATAATACTTAACTCCTTCTTTCTGGGCCTGTAAGACTGCCTGTTTTTACACAAGTCACAGGGCAGTATGCTGAGTGGGGCCTTTGGCTTCAGTAGGTCAACTCTAGCCCTTAATATTCTGGGCTTGTGTGCAAATATGAGATCACCCCTTACATTCTCCTGTTAATGGCAGTATAGTCACCTACATTTTCAAACGTTTAACTGGTAAAAACCTGTAGAAATGGATAAAGATATTCCATTCTTTCTTGAACTCAAAGCTGTTTTCTCCCACTCGCTTCCTCCTCTGAGAATTAGATTTTGTGTGTATATTCTTCCTCGTTTATACATAGTCTGTACTTTAAAGGAACTTAATTATCCCCCCAGTTTTCAGGGTATAATCTGGCACCTATATTCCTACTGAAGTAAAGTACTTCAGGCCTGAACATGGTTTTTCATCTTAACCCATGAGAAGCAGGGAATGGTGGGAGAGTTGTTTCTTTTACAGTTCCTTAAGCAGCCCTCTCTGCCCTCGTGCTCTGCCTCATATGTAAGGCTACATCCAGATCACAGTATTCCCTCTCACCGAAGAGGCCAAAACCAAGAGATGCGCAGAAGAACAAATGCTGACCCATATGGAGCTAATGTATTTGTTTTTTGGTGTTGGTTTTTGGTTTTTTTGCGACAAGGTCTCCCTGTGCAGTTCAGGCTGGCCTTGAGTTCACTTTGTAGCCCAGGCTGGTCTCAAACTTGTAAGGATCCTCCTGCCTCACACTCCCGAGTGCTGGGATTACAAGCACGCACCACCATGCTTGGCTTGTATTTGTGAATTAGACTTTCATTTACAAACCCTGAGAAATCTCCCTCCTAAATGAAGACTCATTAATATAACCACAGAGACTGTTTGTGGCCCACACTGTCCCCCCTCCAGTGCCTCTCATGCCCATTTCCCACCGTATGCAGTTCACAGCATCCCCAGCAAAGGCCTCTGTTGCCATTTGCATGAAGGCCCAAGCCTTTGGAAGGAAGGTCACATGGCTCACGTTCTTCCAAGTCCATAGAAGTATGGCCTAGTTTCTCATCCATTTTACACAAACTTCACAATCAGTAGAGTTGGGTCTTCCTTACACAATTTTAGCATGTAATATTCTTAATTTATTTCATTCCAAAGTTGCTGTTTTTAATCTTTATTTCATTGCAAGTACTATTCTAATTAGTAGTTCATTTACTCGTTTTGCCCTTTTAGTGTAAAAATTCAAAATGACAAAATGTTACAAACAGTAAGAGTAAATTGCATTAATATGTCCATGAAATGGTTACATCATGTCAAAATGCTATCAAATATGCATTAATTTTTGCTAGGTGAGCTCTTTTTAGACAAGCTAATTGCCACAAATGTTGAGGTCACTGCTGTCAAAATTGATATTGCATATTATAAAAATGCAGTACTTAAGGAAGATAACTCAAAGACAAAATTACATTTCTGGATCACACGAAGGCAGAAAAATAGTGCCTTTTAAAGTTAACATCAGAGACGGGCAAGCGTAAGTGCATCCAAGGAAAGACACAAAAACAGTTCTGTAATTACTGTAATAAGCCATGATATTTTATACTCAAAAAAATATAATGGAACCAGGGGTTGGAAACATGAATTATAAACTTAAATAGTCAAGATACCACTGTTTTTGTTTTCCCAATTATTCATCAGTATGAGTTGCATGGAAACTCTATAATCTTCTAACACCAAATTCTTCTTCTTTTCATCTTTTCTTTATATTTTTGTCTTTCTTTTTCTTTTTTGTCCTTTTTTGGCTATTTGAATCAAATTGGTTCATAAATGCACAAAGATTATCCCAAGGAGAGAAATGATTTAGAAATAGGGTCAGAGGAGATGTGTTATGACTGCATCTATTTATTTATGGCTTGTCTTTTATCTCTTGAGACAGGGCCTCATTAAGCAGTTCAGACTGGCCTTGCGCTCCCTTTGTAACCCAGACTGGTCTCAAACTTGCAATGATCCTCTTGCCTCAGCCTCCTGAGTGCTGGGATTACAGGTGTGCACCACCATGACTGCTTTTATTTTTATATTCTAAAGGATGCCTTTATTGTTAAAACAGAGAAAACTTGGCAACAGACCACTTCCATATTCAAAGCAAAGAGCATTATTATTGTACCCATTAGGACCTGAGAAAGGTTATATGATACTCAACTTTCTTCACAGAATGGCATACACAGAAAGACAAAGGATTTCACTCAGTAGGTAAAAGTGATGGCATTTGATGTCCTTTTCAACTCTGAGGCATCAAGATTCTGACAGAAAGACAGACTGTAACAGCCAGTAAGGACTTTGGAGAGCCTACCATATTTTAAAATTTTTTTTATTTTATGGAAAAAATAAAACAAATTTCATAACAAAATAATAGGAGAACAGCAATAGTTAATACTCTGTATATTGTTACTTTCAAAGTAGTTACTCAGAGTACAAGATATGGGCATTAAAAAAATCTCCAAACAATATTAGCATAAACCTTTCTTAGAAACCAGTAGTATAACATTGTTGTATTTTTGTTTTTGTTTTTTTTTTCTGCTTTTCCTTTCCTTCCTTTCCCTTCCCCCCAATCTAGTTCTTCTTTTATTTTGAATAATTTCTTCCCATTTCACAAAATATATTGTACATTTGGCTCTTTATTTACTCTTTCAGTTTCTCACACCAGGGAGACAATACGATGTTTGCACACATGAGTCTGATTTATTTAAGAATATGGTCTCAAATTGCATCCATTTACCTATACATGCCTCAAGCTTATCCTTCTCTCTGGCTGAGTACTATTCCATCACATAAAAAGACCACATCATTTTTATCCTTTCCCTGGTAGATGAGCGTCTGCATACAGAAAATCCACAGACACAGAGCAACATATTCCCACTCATGCAATGAACTACAGAACTAACAGGACTAGAAACCATGTCTGTCCCTCTTTGGCATGGCATTCCTACATTGCAACATAAAGTTAATACATGAACAACTTCCTGCCTACCAAAGATGGACGGGCTCACCTTAATTTAGGTCATTTGTTTTACTGCCGAACAAAACCAAGAAGAGGATGGAGAGAATAAATTATAGGAGCCCTGGAATGAACTATGTGATTTAAGCATGATTCTATTATTGTTTTATTTTTACCTTTATGTGACTGAAAAGGTGAGTAGAAGTTTAGCACGGTTATTTAACTCGTGTAAAACCAATATACATTGTTCAAACTCACAGTTACCAAGTCCTGAATCCTTGAAAGATGGAGACAAGCTAGGTTCCATCCTTCATGCGAATTAAATTCAACCTTCCAAAAAGATTAGCACGTGAACAATAAGGCACTGACAGTATAACTTTAAGCACAAAAATGCAGCTTGTCTATTTTCTTTTATAATCTTTGTTTATAAATTATTAAGTGAGATGATAAATAATATGTTTGCAATGGAGATCCTTACCCTGACCAGAAATAATAGCAACTTTTGTGTATCCCTCAGAGTGACAGGCAACCTATAATACAATCTAATGAAGCTTGACCTCTTCGTATTTTAGTTTTTGAAATGAAAATTAAATGCCTCAGAACTTGAGTGTTCTAACTAGAATTCTTGGACTTCCTTGCCTCCCCACAGGGAATGTATGTATTCTGCCCTCCGCTGGTTGTAAGGTGCCACTACATCAGCAATTACTTGGGTGCTTCAAGACCAAGAAAAACCAGGCATTGGTTCAAATACATAGTGGCAATATCCGGTTGCCATATGCAAGTAAGTAGGTAGTTATATCTATTTCTCAAGAATCCCAAGGGATAGCCTACATAATTATCATCATCCAAGTACCTACAAAGCTGATCCTTACTTTTTAGTAAGCTGCATGAAAACAATGCCAAGGTGAGCAGTTGCTTAGCCTACGTCATTTCGTAGTAATAAGTCAGGTAACTCCCTCTGTAAATCCAACAATGACTGAAATATTTATATACTCATTAAATGGAAATTACATGTTGAAGCACCTAATAATTCTGTACTCAATCAAATAGAATATATGTTGGTGCTGCATACCCAAGAGAAAAGGACTCAAACGACAGATCCAACATCACCACCTTTACAAATTAGGAAGTGCACAGCCAGGTAGTAATTTATTGTACATTGTAAATGAATAAGAGAGCATTCTGCTGGAAGCAAGGGTGTGATTTCCATATGTGTGACATCCAGCTTTGCCCACACAATTTGGGAGCAGAACTTGCTCTTGCAATAAGAAATAGTGACCTTTTCACTGTAAAACTTTTAAAAACATGTTGACTTAAAAATCAAACGTTATTTAAAATAGGTGACTCAGCTTGTGCTGTGCCATTCAAGAAGGTTTCTTAGCTATTTTTTTTTCTGATTTCAGAAAGATAGAGATAAAATGTATAGGCATGGTTATCTTTTTTTGAACTCATTATCCTTGCCAATTCATGAACATTTTGGTATGCTTTTCACTATCAAGGTACCAAAACTATACTGTTTCAGACATTCAGTCATAATTTGAATACATTTTCTTTTTTTTTTTTTATTTTAGAAACATAAAAGTACAAAAACATATTGACAAACAGACACCCATTATCATAGAAAATAGTACAATCACAACTAATCTATAGACAAGGTGATATGGTCTCAACAGTAGTTGTTGCTTTATCCATTGATATCTTCGAATTGTAGATGTATGGACCCATATACAGACATGCAAAT